>VFFE01007144.1:117205-131924 GCA_008921705.1 Burhinus oedicnemus | reverse complement strand
CCCCAGCTCCATCCCTCTCCCCGGTTGAATCGGGGTGGGATGCGCCTGCAGCATCATTAGCACTCGTCTAGCCACCGCCGCGACGGTTTGAACCCATTTGAAATGCACTTGAAAAGGGCGGATTTGATGGGAGGAATGTGACGGCTTTTTGTTCTCCAAGCCCCCCGGTTGAAGATGTGCGTAATGAAGAGCTGTGACTTTCACTCGGGTTATTTTGGGATGGACTACTTTTTTTTCCAAGCTGGTGGAAGACCATCAAAGCGGCGCTTTGAAAAATGTCCCAGTGTATAAATAACTCTGCTGAGAGCAGAATAACGCGGGCTCCCGCGCGCTGAGACAAGGCAGACGGCATCTGCCGCGCGACGTTGCATTATAAAAAGGAATTATTCATCCCTTCTTCTAATTAACTGGGTACCACTCCCCTGCGCAGGAGGGATGGCCTGACACGGGGAGCGCTCCCAGCAACAGCACCAGAGCGGATGCTGCTCCCGGGGTCCCCCCGTGTCCCCCGTGGGATCCACATGCCAGTCAGCACCGACAGGGGGTGGGAGCAGGCAGGCGGGTGCTGCCCTGCCATGGGGGAATGGCAAGGCAGGTGAGCTGGTATCGGCAAGGCCAGATCTCCAGGGGATTCACTACCACTGGAAAACATCTGATCTGCAACCTTGCCATCCCCCTGCCGAAATCCAGGCAAAGGGAGCAGGATGGGGTCAAGCCCTCAGCACCCCGCTAGCTCACAGGGTCCTAGGCTGCAGCGTTATGGTGCCCCGGTCTCGCTCGGGGCTGCAAGTGGTGCGTGGGGCATCCTGCAAAGAGCAGCCTGGGGCTGCAGGAGCCACCCGGATCTGCCCGGAGACTGGGAGATGTGTGTCTCAGCTGCATCCGGGGGTGGGGTTTGGGGAGATCCCTGAGGGATGGGAGCAGCAAGGGGGGCCCTGTGCCCCCAACCCTGGGAGCAAACCAGCCGTGGCAGCAGCAGCCGGGCAGGCTCAACACCACGACTGTGCCCTGGCAAGGACATAGTGGCTGGGACCTCCCTGGAGGGAGACTAATTTTAGGAGCGCTCCGGAGGGGCTATTTTGGACCCTTTGCTCTGCGTGAGTCACCTGCTATTTTTCGACCCACTGGGGTTGTTTCTGTGGCAGAGTGATTTACGCGGGCTGTGACAATGCTGCTGCCACTCGCCACAGGGCTTGGAGCCCAAAGCAATGCCAGGTGCCCAAACCCTCCCAAGCAGGGCACAGGGAGGGTGCCCAGGCTACCTGCTGGGGCTCCCAGCAACTCCCATGCAGTGCCAGGGATGCCCACAGCAGAGTGGACCAACTTGGACCCCGTCCCACTTCTCTACCGCCTTCTTAGGGGACTGCACAGTTGGAGTCCCTCAGTCTTCTTTCTCCAGCGCTTCCCACCAGAGATGGAGGGGGAGAGGTTGGAAATGGTGGTGGGGTGGGGTGGTGATGCAGCTGGCAGCTATGGGGAGGGGCACATCTTTGTCTTGGGGGGAGCTCAGGGCTGAGCATCCCATGGGCCACCCACTCCTCACTGTACCGGGCTCCCCCTCCCCAAAACCTGCCACTTCGGAGCCCGCCAGGCAAAAACCTGGCTGTTTCGGGGTTGTCAGAGCAACGTGATGCACCTTTCAGTTACCACGGCAACCTCAGCGAGAAGTTTTTAAAATTCAGGCAAGGTAATTTCTCCTCGCTGCTGCGATTTCGTTATCACTCGTCTTGCTGTTCCCCAGGGATGCGGCGTCCTGCCTTGCTCCTCTGCCAGCAAGGTGGGATCTCAGAGATAAGAAATGCTGGGTCTGGCTTGGGCTGCGAGGAGGGGGAGCGAGCGCGTGCCCTCCCTGCACCCCGTTAGCAGGCCTGGCCCCGGAGACATGTGCTGGTACCTAATGAGCATCGGGGAGGGTGGGCAGATCACAAGCACCCCAAGCTTGGGGAGAGCAGACAGATGGGCAGAAAGAGGGGTGAAGGCAAGGGCGGATGGTGGGGTGGATACCTGGGTGAGTCGGTGTGTGGGTGGAGGGAGGGAGGGATGGATGCATGGATGGATGCATGGATGGATGGATGGATATCCCTGACTACCAGCCATATGATGGATGAAGAAACCATCCTGGAGTGGGTGGCAGGCCCTACGTAAACCCTGAGGGTCACTCACTCAAGAGCAGGTTGAGCTGCAGTCCCCTCATTTGTCCCTGAGGAGAGCGCAGAGCTGCTTTTCTCCACCATCCCTTCATCTCTTGGCCCTCAAGAGGCTCTTAGTAGGTCTTCTGGTGCTGCCCTGTGGCCATCCCCATAGGAGGAGAGGAGGAGGTTCCCATAGCACCGGCAAAGCCTTGGCAGCCTTGTGCAATCCAGCCCCCCTCCTGCAGGCCCTGCTCCAGTCCAGAGGAGAAACCCAAGACTAATATTAGGGTTTGGAGGGTCAGGGAAGCCACGGGGTTGAAGTTCCCTTTCGGGAAGGGGAGGGAGAGCCGGGCACAGACACAGGGCTGCCTGTTCTCCTGCCTGGACTGCCCCACAGGTTGTACGCTGCTGGAGAGCACGTGGCCCTGCTGAGCCCCCTGGCCCCAGCCCATATGTTGTTTATCATAAAGAACTAACAAGCTTAATTAGGGATATGTCTGCAATAAGGTTATCAACCCGTAAGCACTCCGATCCCCCTGACAGCAGCCCAGCAGCTACAAAATGAGTTTGTCATCTCCCGTGACTCTGTCCAGGAGGACAAGCGCTCCAGGATGGTTTCATTCTGCCTGTGATGCTGGTGGCTGGGGCAGGGGGTGTAGGGTTGGGGGTGCTGCGGTGATGGGAGGGAGGAGGCAGAGGGGTGGACTCTGCTCCAGCAGGATGCTTTCCTCCCCACACAACAGGCTTTTGCCCCACTATTAGGTTTCAGAGTGAACACTTACTGGACAGGGCAGAACCCCACCTCCCCAGCCCTTGAGATGGAGATGCCCATAGCAACGGCCAAGTTCCCAAGGAGGGTCTGCGGACACATCTTGTGGGGACGTGGCTCCCCAGGGAGAGGCATGGTCGGGAAGAGAGCGGAAGAGGGAGGCGAAGTGTGGGAGTTCATGTCTATGGAGGCGGTGAAGGCTCATTTCCAGCTCTGTGAGCCTCTCTAGTGAGAATCTGACAGCCCTGAGCAAGGCTCCCCATCCTTGTGGGCTGTTGGCACAGGCTCACCATGCTGCTGGGAGCCGGCTGTTCTGTCCCCTCTGCTGTGTGTTCACTCTGGAACCTAATGGTGGGAACTGAGGGGGGCAGCTTTGGCAGACAGGGCATCATCAGGCTATGCAAGTGTGCACCAGCAGGGACACGTTCAGGTGGAGGGTGCAAGTGGGGCTGTGGGCAGGGTGCAGGCAGTGCTGTAGGCAAATCACCAGGTCCAGGGCTTGGCACCCCCTGTCAGCCCCATCCTTCTGGGGCTGGCAGATTTATTCCTCCATGGAGACAGCAGCAATTCCTGCTCCCTGGCTGCTTTTGCTAAAGGAGCCACCCCTGGGCGAGGGTTGCAGCACGTGGGATGCTCCTCTTCAGCCATCTTCCCCAGGGACTCAGACTGTCACTGTCCCCTGCGGGGGCTGCCATCAGCCCAGGGGGACAGGCAGCATCTTGTCACCGGTACCCACTGCAGCACTTTCCTTAATGACGAGCTCTGCTTGTCTATCCCCTCAATTAACTCTGCTGTGCCGGCTCATTAGGCGGCACACGCTGAGAAACGCCGCAGCAAAGGGATGCTGCAATCTCACAGGCGTGCAACGCCAGCTCTGAAAAGCACATATATACATACATATGTATGTATCTCCCCGTAGATGCACACGCTCCTGAGCACACGCACATGTGCTGACACACGCACACACGTGCCTAGACATGCACATGCTGCTGACCATGCATGTCCCAGCAACAGCCCCCTCCCCACCAGCCATGGACCCCCCGCCTGCACCCCAGCTCCTGCTCTTCCCACTAATTGCAGGAGCTAAAGGCAGTGGAAAGTTTTGCAGGCAAGGTACACAGAGCTGCCATCTCTGGACTGGGGGTTTGCCAGGGTCTGTCCCAGCAGCTAAGCTCAACCTGAGCCGAGGAGTGGGAGTGGGGTGCGTGGGGTCCGTGGGGTGGGATGCTGCTTTGGCACCCATGGCCTGTCTCGGACGTCTTGCTGCCCCCCTTCCAGCCAGAGGACATGTGGGCAGAGCGGCCACGTCTCGCACATCAGCCCTGCCCACAGCTCTCTTGGCCTCCGGCCTGGAGGGCAGCAGGTGACGGAAAGCGAGCCCATGCCTGGAAGGAGATGAAAGGCGGCTCGCAGCTGTGGACACCCGATGCCACCTGCCTGGGGTGCGCGGGCAGGAGCCAGGATGTCCTTGCTCACATGGGCAGATCCCCGATCGGCGGAGGCGGTGCGGGCTCTCCAAACAGCCCTGTCAGGCAGCGGAGGAGCCCCATGGTCCCACCAGCTCTTGGGTGAGCTTCCCGGGATGAGCTGGGAATCCCAGAGCTGCAGAGTCCCCATCTTGGCTGAACCCCACTCCAACAGGGACAGGCAGCCCCCACCATGCCTCAGTTTACCCTCTGCCAAACACCTCTCCTCCCAGACGTCGCTACTAGAGAGGGGAGGTGGACACCTGGGACACGAGGCCATGGGAGTGGAGGGAGGTCTGTCCAGCCAGCCCCTCAGCCGGGATGTACCCTGCTCTCTCCCTCCAGCTGAGCACCAGGATGCTTTCCCGAGAACAGACATGCCCCAAGCCCCCACCCTGCCCTGTGGGGCCGTCTCCATCTCCAGGGGTGTAAATCCGAGCTCTGGGGAAGGCTGAGGAATTTCTAGCCCGGCCACCTGGGACTCACCCCTATCCTGCTCCAGCAGCCCTTTCCCCTCCATCAGCGCTTGCCATGTGTGCCCGGTGCCCCCTCCTCCGCCTGGCTAATCCCTCGCTCCATAAATCACGCCCCACGCTCTGAGCTGCTCTGTGGGGGTAGGGGCAGCCAGCTTGTTTCAGGTAGCCAAGACATGGCCTGGATGGGTTTGCCCCAGTCCTCCCAGCCCTCCTAGCCATGAAGGACACCATGAGGAGGTGGCCAACCCTCCCAGTTCAAGCAGCGCTGCCTGCTGCCCACTGTGTTGGCGTCTCCCCACTTTAGCAGCAGCTGCAGCGCCGTCACCTCCCTGCTCCTCACACCTCCATCCCAGGGCACCAATAAACGCCCCGACCCACCACTGCCCTGGGGCTGCGTGGGGAATATGTTCCTACTATTTGCCTCCTGCCTCCCGCCTCCCAAATAAATTTGACTCTATGGTGGGTTTCCCCCACTCTTGGCATCACATCCTGCTGACGCTGCAGCTTTCCTGGCCATCTCCTGCCTGCCTAACCCCACCCAGCACCCGCTTTCAGCCCTGCAGGGTGCCCAAGGATCGATCCTGCCTGGGAATCCCAGCTCCTGTGTCCTGCTGCCAGGTCACCATCTCTGGAGGGGAGCCCGTGGCTGGTCATTACCCCTGCGCAGAGACGCCCTGCTGCAACGTTCCCATCCTTGGTGGGGAGAAAAAAAAAAATAAGTCAATTTTGAAGCCTATCACCTTCCTGCAAAGCTGGCTGAGGCTTAAAATTGCAACCCTGGGAGTGGGAAACCTGTTTTCTCTGGGTTTGTAGCAGGTTTGTGGCTCAGGTGAACACAGCTGCCTCTGGGTGATTCATCCCAATTTCATTTCCCCGCTTGCTTTGGCAGCACTTGGTGCATCTCGGCCTCTGACAGCATCTCCCCAAGACGACAAGCCCCCGAGTTGTTTTTCTCCTCCATCCTTTCCGTGGTGGAGCGGGATATTAGGTAAATCACATCCTTCCTCTGCTGTGGCCACCCACCTCCCTCCCACACTCCAGCCTTGGGCTGCCTGCCTGCCTGTCCCCAGCCTCGGCTGCTTTGATCCCTGCCCTGCGGGGTCATCCCTCTCCCCGGGGTGCCGGGACATCCTGCCTCCAGCTGCTGAGCATCCCTGGGTATCTCCTGACCTTCTGGTAAACAGCCTGGACAGACGGAGCCGGATCCAGTCCCTTCACTGGGTGTCATGCCACATCCTGAGTGGACTCTGCCTCCAAACCTCGCTGTCTTACACACGTGCCCTCGGCACAGGGGGGGCAAAGCCCTGACCCCTGGTCTGGGCAAAGGGGGTTCTCCCGGGGCAGGACCCCCCCAAAAGGTGGTGGGCAGCATCTGCATTCCCCTCGGGTGGCTTTTCCAGGGTGGGACTGCTGCTAACCTTTGGCACAGCAGCAGCTCCCCCCATCCGCCCTCCCTGGTGGGTTGCATATTTTTAGCTGACAAAGACAAGGGGAAAAAAAAATGAGAGAGAGAAGAGAAACAAAGAGGAAAAAGGCTCCTTTTTTGTGGGGTTTCAAAAAAAATGGAAATTACCCCACAGAGGAGGGGAGAAGGGCCAGGGGCTTTCAAAGCATCTCCTCCGCCCTGGAAGGGATGCGGAGAAGATGCTCCAGGCCATGTGGCCTTTGGTGGCTTTGAAGTTCAGGTGGCAGCCGGGGAGGGAGGGTGGTGAAGGGCAAGGCAGGGAGGCAGCTTCCCGGCGAGGCATGTGCCGGCATCGGCATCGGCATCTGCATCTGCTGCCTGGGCCTCACTCGCCCCTCGGCTGGAGTCCGGCCTCGGGGATGAAGCAGTCCCCAGGCAAGGAGCCAGCCCTGGGGTGATGGGGCTGTGGGAGTGCCGGGAAGTGGTCCCGAGTGGGGGGAGTGATGGGGGTCGGATCCTGCATCCCCCCCTTGTTGCGCCTGCCGGTTGCCACGGCGACCCGGGAGCAGGAGCATCATTTCGACAGATTTTTGCTGGGAAGGGGAGAGGCAGGTTGTGCTTCTGGGAGAGAGGGGAGCAGATTCAAGGGCAGCACGGTGGCAGGGATCAGGAGGGGTGTCTCCCAGTTCCCCCAGTCTCCATGGAGAACCCTTCCACCAGTATTCCCACTGCAGACCCAGTCTGGGCTCCAGATTCATGTCGGGATGAATGTCCTTTCTCCACCCCAGAGGGATGCTGGGGGTGGCTGGGCTGTGCTGGGTGCAGGGCTGTGACCAGCAGCTGTCTGCCCTTGCTGGGATGAAGGCAGCCATCCCTTGGACGCATCCCAGTGAGGGGTCTTGGAGCTGAGCAATCGCTGAATCCTGCAGCCAAACATCCTATCCAGTGCCCTGGTGCTATTTTCTCCCCGTGCACTGATCCAGCTCCTGGGCCAACTTCTCTGGGATGACCCACGTGCATGGAGGTGTCCCAGTTTCTTCCAGCCCTTGAGCCATTCCGGCTGCCACCGCCCTGTCCTCTCCAGCTCCTCCGTGCCTGCCGATGCCCACGGCTGTACCACTGACCCACTTACGTGACGTGCCACCATGTCGGGGCCGTGCCGCAGAGCTGCTGGCTCCCACCCTCTGCCCATGTTCCCTTCCCAGGCTCTTGAAAGCCCTTGGTGGCCCCAGAACATTGGGAGGTTATCTTAAAAGTATTGAGCTATGCAATTCTCCCTCTCCCGTAGAAGACATCGAGCATCTCCCTGCATTTGTAGGGGCTGGAAGATGGCTGCAGGCAGCAGCGAATGGGAGGCCAGGGGCTCTGCACCATGACTAATGTTGCCCTTACTCTGAAGATGATGCTTCTCCTGGCCGGGTGGTTTGGCTCCTGCTGCAATGACCTGTGACAGTCCTTGTGCCACCTCCTGTGTGGCCAGCGCAGCACCTCCATGGGGCGGGGACCAGCCGTGGCACAGGCAGTCCCAGCCATGACCCCAGCTTTCTTCTGGAGCAGGGAAATGAAGTTGTATTGCTCCAAAATGACCAGTATTCCTAAATTCGGCGTGCATGGGGACGTGTCAGAGGAACATGGCCAAGCCCCATGGCACAGCTGCACACTGTGACACATCCCTGCTGCCCCCTGCACATCCCTGTGCCCTGGCATCACTCTCCACCAGCCCCAGCCCAGAGCACCCCATGGCAAAGCAGGAGGCCAGGACTCGCCTCACTGGGAGCCAGGGCCATCATCCTAGGTTGTTTTCCATTAGCACAGCTCCTGCCTATTTCCATGGCAACACATGGGGTGACACAGATGCAGTCCCATGCCGTGCCATGGTCCTGCATGTGTATGGGCTGGAGGGCACCAGGGATGCTCAGTCCAGGCCATGCACACCGTGATGCTCCTTTTGCTGCAGAGCCTGCGGTTGTCCTTGTGGGGCCAGGGGAAGAGATGGACGAGATGGGGCTGCCCCCCATGCGATGCTGGGTGATGACTCCTTTCTCTGGAGCATGGAGAGCTGCAAGGATGGAGGACCTCGACACTGCCATACAAACCGCAGCTGGGGGCAGAAGTCCTTCTTGTCCCCCTGGCTCGGACACTGGCATGGGGGCAGGGCAGGATGGGTCCTCGTGACTGGGCTTGGCATGGGCAGCACTGGACATCTCCGGCCCACAGCCCCGGTCAGGGCTTGTGTGCTGTGACCATCATCCCAGGCCTCCTGGGGTGCAGCTGGAGAGTGAAACACCCCAGTCCCAGGGGCAGTGCTGACTCCGGTAATTCCCATTTCAAGAGGCTCGGCCTCTCCCCAGCCCCATGTCTGCCAGCACATCACGCTGCAGACATTACCAGGGCATGCATCTGCTCTCCTTCATGAGCTCCTGCTGTGCCTGGGGACCCCCTGGCAGGATCTGCCCCCGCCGTTGCAGGCATCTATTGATCTACGGAGAGCCTCCCCATCACTGGCAAGAGCTGCTCTTCAAACGCCTTCGCTGTTGGCGCTGGGCTGGGCATCGATCTGGCGCCACCTTTCATGTCCTTGCCGCATTCCCTTCCTGGAAGAACCGCGGCCACGCTGTCCTCTGCCCAAGAGACTCTGCTTTGTCCAGTGCCCATCTTGCTCCCAGCCCCTCAGCCCCCTGCCCCACAGCACCTGATGCCAGGTCCTGCTGCCCTCCTGCCTCAGTTTCCCCACCTGCAAGTCACAGGGCTTGGTGACCCCGGGAGCAGCGCTGGTGCTGGGGCTGGGCTGGGGGCAGCTCTGCCTGATGGCATCTCCGGGAGAAGGCCACATTTGGGTGGCCAAACCCACTTTGCCAGAGCAGAACAGGCTTGGCTCATCCCCATGTCACCCACACCACACCCACTGGGTCCTTCTGCTTGTCCTCTTGCCTCGCCAGCACCTCACTCTGCTCATCCTGGGCAGACCCCTCCATTGCCGCTGCCAGGGGACCCGCTCCAGCACCCGCTCCGATGCAACCCCCCATTGGCTTTCCCAGCTCGTCACGGTGCGAGGCGGAGGAGATGACATCCCCGCTCCTGCCAAGACAAACATGACGCCTTCCAAACACGCAGGGCTTGGCAAGCCCACGCCTCGGCCATCTATCACCGAGCCCGCCGCGCTCCAGCCCACGACAGCCTGGCCAGGGAGGGGAGCAGGGAGAAGTACTAGGGGGTTCAGGGGGGACTCTCAGCAATCCCCTCCCTCCCAGTGCTGCCGGCTGAAGGATGGAGCACCCAGCTTCATCCCCTGCCTGGGACTGGGGGCTTGCCCTGGGGTCCCGGTGCCCACCCACTGCTGCCACGGGGTGCTGGGCAATGCCAGGGGGTCAGTCGCCAACCCCATGGCACACAGAGGGTGCCTGGGTTGGGGACAGCTCGTCCCTGGGGTGGCTGTGCTGAAGGGTGCCCTGCAGCTGCTGGCTCAGCCCCAGGCAGAAAGTTGGCCAGAGCCACCTCCAGGCTCTTACAATAATAAACCCCGCTCAGGCAAGCGTTTGTCACCGGGGACGGAGCGGCAAGGGCCCAGCTATCCCAAACATCTGTGGGAGGGAGCGTGGGAGGCAGAGGGCAATTGGGGAAGTCCTGGGGGGCTGGGCAGGATCTGCCCTCTCTACAGTGTCCTAGGATGGTGACAGAAGAGCATGGCAATGCCTGGAGAGCCCTTCCAGAGGGCTCGATTCAACCTGGAGAGGCGAATCCTGCTCCTTTCTCCCATCCTCTGCAGCGGTTCCTGGGCTGGGAACTGCTTGGGGTTACGTACAAAGCTGGCGTCTCTGAGAGCTGCGGCATGTGGGCAGCTTGCGGGAACTTTGGGGGATGGAGGCTGTTCTCGTGGCACTGCTAGGCTCAGCCAGGCTGGAAGGGCGAGGCTGTGGCACTGCTGCCTCCATGCACCGAGGTGTGCCGTTCTCAGCAGCAAGGAAAGGGAGCAGCAGCTGTGGGACTCCCCCCAGGGCAGCTGCCCTGGGGGGAGTCCCACAGCTGCTGCTCCCACCTGCGTTCTTCACTGGCCCCCATCTGCAGGGGGGACTGGCAGCTGGAGCTCTCCCGGGGGGTGAGGCACTTCCCAGCATCACTTCCCACAGCGGGGTGGGAAGAGTAGAGTGCTGGGGAGGCCCAGCCCCTCACCCTGCACCCCTCTGCCTCCCCTCCAGCCATTGCATCCCCCTGCCCTGTGCTGCAGCTCTTCTCTCCCCCCACCCTGCCTCCCCCAGGCCATGCATCCCCCTGCCCTGCATCCCCCTGTCCTGCATCCCCCAGACCCTACATCCCCCTGCCCTGTATCCCTCAGACCCTGCATCCCCCTGCCCTGCATCCCTCAGACCCTGCATCCCCTTGCCCTGCATCCCCCAGTCCTTGCATCCCCCTTGCCCTGCCCAGCCCCTGAGCCCTGTGCCTCCCTTCCCAGCGCCCAGCTGCAGGGTCTCCCAGCCCTGCCCGCAGTGTGGGTGCCCAGTGCTCGCCACCGTGCCCCCAGCGAAGCCCTGCGAGGGTGGGCAGGGTGCCCAGCAAGCTGGCGTGCAGCCCTGCCTTGGTCTGCCTGCTCCTGCCCTGATCTCCTCTCCGCAGGACAGTGCCGGGCTGCGGGAACCCTGGGGACCTGGAGGGCCACCCCGCACTGCCCAGCCGAGTTGGGGGGTACTGGCAGAACGAAGGGGAGTTGGGGGGTAGTCGGTCCTGTGAGTCAAATCTCCAGGGTACAGCCAGGGGCAGATGCCGCTTCCCGGGGGCTGCGGGGCAGCAGAGGGTTAAGCAGCGTCTGGCAGGCGGGAAGGGGACCGAGAGGAGGGGGGAGAGATGGAGGAGTTTGTTTAATAGCTGGAGACAAGCTATGCAGCTGTGCAGGTCGGACGGGCCCTGCAGCGCCCCGACCCCTGTGTTGTCCCCCCGCCCCTGCCCCCCGCCCCGGCCCTGCCCGGGCACGGCCCAGGGGGGCTGGGCAGGCAGGACAGGCTGGCTGGCACAGGGCTGGCAGCTGGGGAGCATCAGCAGGGTTATAAAAAGCAGGAATGCTTCCTCCAGCAGCAGGACACCGAAGGCAATGCCTGCCAGCCCGGCAGGGAAGGCAGCGCTGCCCGGCCGGCTGGCGGCGGGAGCGGGGAGCTGGCACGGAGGGCTCCCAGCACCCAAGCCCGCAGCCCGGGGTGCGGAGAACCCTTTGGCAGCGGGGCATGACCCAAAGGGCTGAGCAGGTCCTAGGGCCCCTGCGGGCTCCCTGGGGTGGGTGGCAGCAGGTCAGTCCCCAGGCTGGCACGGAGGGCCCACCAAACCCAGTCCAGGCGCCTCCCTGCTTCTCGGCCGCCAGCGCTGCTCGGCTCCCTCTGGCACCATCCTCCTCCCTGGGGACGCCCACCCGCTGCCTCGTCCTCCCTGGGGACACCCGTCCTGGAGCCTGCTGGCATCTGCTGCCTGGGGCGGGCGAGCCGGGTCCCCTGGCCCTGAGGAGGAGGCGTGAGACGGCAGGCAGGCGGGGGACAGATGGCCGGAGCACGAAGCTGGCACGGGCTGTGCCGAGGCATCCGGGAGCAGCATGGGGCCTCCAGCACTGCTGCGCAGCAGGGCCAGGGAGGAGAGGGGATGGGGATGGGGAGGGAAGCAGGGAATGGGGACAGGAACGGGGATGGGGACAGGAACAGGAATAGGAACAGGGACAGGAACAGGAGTGAATACAAGGATGGGAATGGGAACTGGGACAGGAAAAGGGATGAGAATGGGGATAGGGATTGGGAATAGTGACAGGAACAGGGATGGGGACAGGGATAGGGATGGGTATGGGGACATGAACAGGTATAGGGATGGGAATGGGGACAGGAACAGCGATGAGGACAAGGATAGGGATGAGAATGGGAGTGGGTATGGGGATAGGGATAGGGGTGGGAACAGGGACAGTAACGGGGAGGGGTAACAGATGCGTGGTGGGTGCCCACTCCAGGCCTGCAGCAAGAGTCAGGGAGGCAAAATGCAGCTCACAGGAGCTGGGACAGGCAGGCAGCTGCCCTCTGCAGTGGAGTGAGCGGGGCTGCGTCAGGGCTTCCCATCCCAGGTGCTCTAGGGAGAGCTCGTGGCAAGGGGAAGGGTCCAAGGGTCAGCGCACGAACAAGGGATGCAGTGATCCACTCCTCAGAGAGCCTTGGAGGTGTAAAGAGGCTGGAGACCAATTAACCTCACTGGTTAATTAGGACAGGAAGCCACAGGCTTAAACTGTAGCAGGGGAGAAGGAAGTTAAGGGGAAGGCTGATTTATAATGATGGGGACTTGGGAGAGTCGGGCTGTTAACGGCGCAGTTCTGGGTTAATGATACACCGGGTGGGGCCAGGACTCTTTCCGTGCCAGCGAGGCAGGGTTCATGGGGACAGGGACAGGGTGGTGGGGACCCAACTGCACAGCCCTGGCTCCTTTGCAGGTCTCTGGGACCGTCACGCTCATTCTGGGGGGCAGATGCCAGGAGGGTGGCCTGTGGCAGGGCTAGGCACCCCCTCTCCTGCCTGATGTCAACCCACTGCAGCTCGAGGGAGCACCCACAGCCCCCCCAGCACTGGGCAGGTAGCAGCGGGGGGGGTGGGTGGTGAGAACTGCCTACGGCTGCAGCTGCCCCAGTTTAATTCACTGTCAAATGTGTGTCACCAACCCCAGAACTGCAACCGGGGGCTGGGAGGCTGTGCCGGAGCCTGGTGGCCCGGGGATGCTGGAGCCTGGGGAGGCCGGGTGACCTGCCACCACTGCAGCCTGGTGTGCCGAGTCATTGGTGCAGGGGAGAGGGTGCCCCAAAGCATCGCCCGACTTGCCAGCTGCAAGGAGAGAAAGTGAGACGAGAAATTCAGGACAGCCTTTGTGTTTGGACCCGACCATGAGAGACTGGGGCTCCAAGGGGAAAATAAAACCTCTTAGAAATTCTTTTATCCCAGGAAGCTCTCGCGTATCGTGTTTCGAGCCATTTATTTGTACTGCTGACTGGGGCCATTACGGCCGCGCTCTCCCGCACACAGAGTGGCCGGTGATGAGAAGCTGGTGACAAACTCCAAAGTTTTCAGAGAAAGCCAGAGGACAAGCATGAGGGCGGAGGACAGAGCTGCTTATTCCCGAGGAGTCATTCCTGGGAAGAGAGGTGGCAGCAGGGCTCAGATCACAGCACGGCAGGGAGCAGACACCCCCTCTGCCTCCTCCTCCAGCCCCACCGGGACCCAGGTGACAAGGTGGCCCTGCCTTGGCTGGAGATCCTGTCCCACAAGCTGTCCCCTCTCCCTGAGGTGGAACTGGGGGGATGGAGGGGCACTGGGACAGAGTGGGGGGGCTACGCTAAGGGGAGGAATTGCTCCGGCAGCAAGATCTGCTTGTGAGTGTCTACTGCTCTCCATCCCATGACTCTTGTGCCGGGACACCTTTGGCTCCCCTACACCCTGCTCCTGCCTGGGGTGCCGGGCTCGGAGGCACCGGGACCACCTGGGGGGAGACAGCCTAGGCTCACCCACCCATATGATGGCACCTTCCCTACAGCACCCTTTTCGTGCTTTCGCAGCATCCTTAACGCCTTGTTACCCCGCGTGGGAGCAGCATAGCAGAAGACAAGTCGGCAAACCTGTGAGGCAAAGGGGGGAAGGTCTTGCTAGGGTGGGGGGCGTCGGGCCAAGCTCCGTGGTGCTTGCCGGGGGATTTCACCCGTAGCTGGGGGCGGAGGCAGCTCCTGCCTTTACAGGCAGCAACACAGAGGCCCCCAGCCTGATGGGAGCGGAGCAGGGGAACTAAGGCATGTGCCTGGCATTTGAAAGGCTCCCAGGTGCCCAGCTCGGGGCAGGAAGGACCAGGGCAGAGCTATGGGGCTCAGCTGCATGGCGCCAGTCGCTGCCTGGGAGGGAAGCATCGTGTGCAGGGGAAACGGTGCTGGGCAGGGATCACCCAGGGGCCAGCAGGTCTCGGGACAGTGGTATCCAGGGGAATTGTCCTGGGGAGGGATAGCCCAGGGGCCAGCAGATCCTGGGGCAGCGGGATGCCAGGAGCCCGGAGCAGGGCTGGGATCACCTGTCTTCCCTGGGCTGAGGGCCGGGGATCACCGGGGGAGGGGGGTAACCGGGATCGGGGGTGGCAGAGGAGCGAGGTGGGGCCGGGGGAAGGAGCCCCGCTCCCTGCCCAAGGAGTTGCCGTGTGTAGGAGGCGGTTTCTCGCCGGAGCCGGAGCTCTCACAAAGCCGCCGGCTCGCCCGGGCTCGGCTCCCCGCTGCCTCCCGCCGCCCCGGGCCGCCCCCAGCCGCCCGCCTCGGCAGACAAAGGAGGGACAGCGTTTATTTATCCGCATCCTTCCCGGGGCCGGCGGGAGGGTGGTGGGCGCCGGAGGCCAACCGAGCCGCCCGCGGCCTCGCACGGTGGGGCGCCACCGGCACGGAGCAACAAAAGGCCGGAGCCGGAGGTGAGCGGCGGCGGGGGCGGCGGCGGGGT
>VFFE01007144.1:93160-108737 GCA_008921705.1 Burhinus oedicnemus | reverse complement strand
GGGTTGGGGTGGGCTGAGCAGCACCCTGGGTTTTTTTGGGTTCCCCCAAAATCTCACCCTTGCTTTGGAGATCAATGCCGGTCTCTGCGTTGATGGGTGATGAGTAGGGACTGCTCATCCCTGCCCGGCAGGGACGGTGGTGGCAGCCAGCAAGGGTGAGGTGTGGGCAGCTGCCGGAGCTGTATATTCAGCTTGAATTTGGCATTATAAGGAGAATTTGGCTTTGCAGAGCATGTAATCAGGCGGTGCTGCTTGCTGCCACCACAGGCAGAGCCAAGGGAGCATCACCCTGTGTTGCCAGCCAAGGGTCTGATGGGTTCCTGGCTGCCGGCATTGCTTGAGGGTGCAGGGTAATTAAATCTCAACGCCCAAGGCCACCAAACGATGCTGGGGTGGTGAGTCTGGGGGGGGGCGGGGGGCGTGTCTGCAGGATGCTGCAAGGTGACGGTCCCCAGGGAGGCCACCCCGGCTGCAATGCTGGGTGGCTTCTGGCTCCGGTGCTGGGCAATTAAAATGGGATTAGGCTCCCGGCCAGCCAGGGAAGCTCTGCTGGTGCAGGGGTTGGCGATGGGGATGCAGGAGGGAATATGCTCATCAGTGTGCATCCGCTAACGAGCCAGCTTCTCCAGCCCCGGAGGACACCCCCCTCCCTGCTCCATCCCCAGGGACCCCCTGTGGCTGGCGGGGGCAGGTTTGGGGGCGCGGTGGTGGGGGATTAGGCGGGGAGGGCAGAGGGGTGGCAGTTCGGGAGGTCAGAGGTTCGAGCAGGGGCTCACCCGTCCCTCTGTCCCCTTTGGAGAGGGCGTCATGGGGCAGCGGGTCTGTCATCACCCCGCTTTGGGGGTGCCCCTCTGATCACTGGGGCGTGGGGGGCTGAATGGGGCCGCCGGCAGGGGGCCAGTGCCTTTTGTGCTGCTGGCTCTGTCCCCTGCCGAGTCCCAGGGCTGTCTGTCCTGATGGATGTGGGATATTTGGGACCGTCGCTGGCACGGGAGCCTCTGCTACTGGTGTCCTGACACTGCCTGGTTCGGCCCTGGTGTCCTGGCTGGGAGGGGAGGGTGAGGACGGGACCGCATCCCTTGGGGAGGTTGGATATGGCATCCCTGGGCCAGGCAGCAATGGCAGATGCGGGGGCTGTCCCAACATGAGGTCTCCTGCCCAGTTTAACCACCATCCCCAGCTCTGCCTGCGCTGGGGTTATCTCTGCCCCAAGCGTGACTGCAGTTGGTGCCGGCAGTGGGTCCCCGGTGCCGGGAGTGACCTCTCCTGCTCTTCCGCCTGCGTCACCCCACTGCCGGAGCCACATCCTGTGCCTCCACAGCACTGTGTGGGGCACACACGCACACTGCGTGAGGCACGGGCACCCACACAGGAACACACACACGTATGTGCACACACTGCGTGGGGCATACATACATGTACCACGCACGCACATATTGTCTGGGGCAGTCACCTGCACTCACACTTGTGTATGTGTGCACACAGGTGTGCACGCACACGCACACACCCATACAGTGTAAGGCACACACGCTGGACGGAACACATACATGCACACACATTGCACGCTGTACATGCACCCCCCCCCACACTCACACTGCACGGGCAGGCACAGGCCATGGGGCAGGCAGGGACTGGACCCAGTGTGCCGCAGGACAGGCAGGGGACACCGTGGGACAGGCAGGGGATGCCGCGGGTGGCAGGCACGCCAGCACTAGCAACAGGGAGCATCTGGAGCCCAGATGGGAGAGGCGGGAGGAGGAGCTTGCTGTGGGGTGGGCAGCCCCCCATCCTTCATGCTGCACCACCCCACCTCTGCCATGGCGGGAGCACCCCCAAACCACCAGCCCCTCCACATGCCCACTGCGCTTGCCCCGTCCATCCAGCCCCGGCGGGCGGGCGGGCGGACCCCCAGGCCGGGGGGAGGTTGATGTCACGTCCCGTGACGCCGTTTCCCGCAGTGTGTCCCGGGGAGTAGGTTCCGCCCCGTGGTGCCCGGCACGTACTGGCCTTGCTGCCACAGCTGAGTGGTGCCGAGTGGGCTGTGGGTGTCCCGCTGGGGACTGGGGAGCACCACTGCCAGCCATGAGATGGAGTGGGTTCTCCCGGTGGCACTGGTGGGCACAGATCTGGCCGCACCTGGGCACCCCTGTGCCCCCTTGGCGTGGGCTCCCATGGAGACACCCCTTTCCCCCAGCTAACAGGAGGCTGGGTGCCCATCCTGCCCTGGAGGCGCTCAGCCCCTGCCAGCTCCCCAGCCCACCCCTGGGATGCCAAGTTGCAGGTCCCCAAGGCTGTGTGAGAGGGACTCTGGCATAGCTGGAGTGCCAGGGTGCAGGGCACAGCCTCCACTTCATCCTACTCCCCAAAGAGGGCAGACCCCCATGTCCTCAGGGTGCCCAGGATGGGAAGGGACCCTGGGGACACCCGTGGGATGTTGCCAGCCCCCCATGGGGCTGGGAGGCGGGAGGTCGGAGAGATCTGCAGGCACTTGGCATCCCAGCTGGGAACAGCAGCTGGCTGCTGGAGCCCTGCCCGACCCTGCCTGGAAGCCATCGTGCTCCTTCCCGCTACTGACCTGTGGGACCGTCCTCTGCTCCCGCCTGGGAAGGAGGGGTCCCTGGGGGGCTGCCTTCAGCCCCAGGCCAGCCCCAGCACCTGCACAGGGCACGCCCCTGCGTGGAAGGACAAACTGTGGGGAGGGGGCTGCTTATGGGATCATCATCCCATGGGGGTGGCATCCAAAGGGGGTGACACTTCCAAAGGGGGTGGCATGCAGAGCAGATGCCATCCCACGGAGGTGGCATCTGGTGGCTGGGGGTGGCATCTGATGGCTGTTGGTGGCATCCAAAGAGAATGGTACCTCCAGAGGGAATGGCACCTCCAAAGGGGGTGGCATCTGGGGCAGGTGTCATCCTATGGAGGAGGTGTCTGATGGCTGGGGGTGTCATCCAAAGGGGGTGGCATCTGCAAAGGTCTGGCATCTGGGGAAGATGATGTCCTGTGGGGCTGGCATCTGATGGCTGTTGGTGGCATCCAAAGGGGTGGCACCTCCAAAGGAGGTGGCATCCAGGGCAGATGGTGTCCCATGGGGGTACGGTCCTCTATGTTGCTCGTGCCTTGGCCCCTGCCGCATGGTCTTTGGCACCGGCCCACATCATCTGCAGCACTTCTGCCTTCCATCTGGCTGCCTCATTGCACTTGTGAATATTCATGACCATCATTATCCTCTTTCACTCATTGCTCCCACACTCGAGCTAAAAATAGCTTCCCAAAGGGGGATGGGGTGCGCGGGGTTTGGGAGCCCCCTCGCTGGGAGCTGGCTTCTTGGGGTCCCAGCTCCCCCATCCAAGGAGCCAGTGGCCTGGCTGGTACATGAGGACACTGATATAGGGGTACCAGGGCTAGAGGTTTGGGGAGCTGCAGACACTTGGATGGGGTGCCAGGGAGCCACCCTGTTCCTGCCCCACCTTAGTGGGGTGTTGGGTCTCCTGAGCCCATGTCCTGCTGCCCCCTCTCCTGGCCACCCTTGGTTGTTCCAACCAGCCATGAGCATGTCCGTCATTGTCCCATGTCCCACATAGAGGTGGCAGCATTGTGTCGCTCGTGGAGGGGGAGGTGGGCACTGTGGCCTGGAAGGTGCCCACCTCATCTCAAAGGGGGTCCTCTAGCCGGGACCAGGCTTGGGCTCAGGGGCAGGGGTGGCACTGGGGAAGGTGGGGGTCCCTAGGGTGCTGATGCATGTCCTGTTGCCCCTGCAGAGCTGAAGGCGACAGGCACGGCGCACTTCTTCAACTTCCTCCTCAACTCCAGTGATTACCGCATCCTGCTGAAAGACGAGGACCACGACCGCATGTATGTGGGCAGCAAGGACTACGTCCTCTCGCTGGACCTCCACGACATCAATCGCGAGCCCCTCATCGTAAGCTGCCATTGCAGGGCACAGGTGGAAGGGGGACAACTGGGCACCTGGGGGGCGCATTTCGGATGCTGGGGCAAGAGCTTGATGGGCATCGCTCGTGCTGGTGGGGAAGAGGTGGGGCCGGGTGGGAGCCCTGGTCTCCTCTGGGCTGATGTCTCCACAGATCCACTGGCCCGCATCCCAGCAGAGGATTGAGGAGTGCATCCTGTCGGGCAAGAACAGCAACGTGAGTGGCCACCACGAACCCCTTTCTGGTAGCGGTGGGGGGGCTGGTGGCCAGCACTGGCGGGGGATTTGTGTCCTGCCCTGGAAAAGGCATCCCCAGGTCTCCTGTAGTGTGGCAACATCTGCAGCCATGCTGGAATGGGGTGGCACTCCAAGGTGTCGTGGTGTCCTGCCACTCCTTCTGTCCCAGGCACGCAGGTCCTAGAGAGGTTCATGGGCGAGCAGGAGGCTGAGCAACCCGCGCTGTTTCCTCCTGCCAGCCAGGGCTGGGCCCTCCAGCTTGCCAGCTCATGGCCCATGCCAACCCCTGACGTGTGCTGTCCCATACCACATGCCAACCCATGACCTATGCCATCCCATGACCCACACCAACCCATGGCTCCCTGCCAGCCCATGCCCCATGCAAACCCATGGCTCCATGCCATCCCAAGACCCATGCCACACCATGACCCATGCCACCCATGTCCACGCCAACCTGTGGCCCCACCCCAACCTATGGCCTTATGCCATGTCCCATGCCAGCCCATGCCCCATGCCAGCCTCCCACCTTCATGGCTCCTTGGCTTGCTTTCTCCCTTCCCCAGCTGCTGCCTCATGCCAGGGGGCTGGACCCCATGGTACCTGCCCCAGTGTGGGTGCTGGCAGGCGGTGGGAAGGGGGGTGCCCCTGTCCCCTTGCTGGGGTTGACACCCCTTCCTCTGCTTCCCAGGGGGAGTGCGGCAACTTCATCCGCCTGATCCAGCCCTGGAACCGGACCCACCTCTACGTGTGCGGCACTGGTGCCTACAACCCCATCTGCACATTCATCAACCGTGGGCGCAAAGCCCAGGTGAGGGGTGGGAGGGACTGGGGGGCTGATCTGGTGCCCAGCCTGGCAGTGCCGGTGCAGCCACTATGGGACTGTGGCGGGGTATGGGAGGCTGGCACAGGACAGCTCGGCTCTGCTGGCTGGTGCTGGGAGGTTTTGGAGGGGCAGAGGGTTGGCGGGCAGAAGCAGGCTGAGGGGTGACCATGGCTAATGGTGCTGTGCTGCTGAGTGGGGCCGAGCCATCTCCACAGACCGAGGACTTCTCTTCACCCTGACGCTGGCTTCCAGGCAACGTGCCCTCCCACCCCGTCGGCTGCAGCCACCGCTGGATCTCCAACGGGGCGACGGACATGTCTCCCCCTGATTTCCCACCTGCTGCCAGGCTGCTGAGCCCCTTGCCACGGATGTGGAGGATGCCCAGCACCATGCCAGCGCTGGTGTTGCACAGGGAGAACCATGGCAGGGGCTGTGCTGGCACATGTGGCCATGTCGGAGATGTCCCTGGATGGATGTCACCCAGCCCTGAGGACCATGGTGTGCAGCAAGAGGGTGGCATTGAAGCCACGTGCCACCGGGCTGGATGCGTGGCAGACAGAGGAGTGCTTTTGGGACAGCCCTGTGAGGAAGCCAGTCTCTGCAAGTAGCAATGTGGGTGTCCCAGGGGTCCCCAAGCCCTGCGAGGTGTCCATCCCCTCTGTGCCAGGTTGGCAGGTCCTGGGCTGTGTCCTCTCCTGCGGTCGGAGTGAGCCAGGCGCCGCCAGCCTGAGCCGAGGGAGGAGCACGGCGCTGGACATGGAGGATGAGGGTCTGCCTCAGTGCCCCCCGAGCCTGGCATGGGCACCAAGAGGTGGATGCTGCTTGGGCCACTCTGGATTGGGACTGAATTGGGACCAAGCTGGGACCGGATCGGAACCAGACTGGGCAGTGGCAGCATTTGAGGACCAGAGATGGCAGTGTTGTTGAGGACAGCATCGTGTGTCCCCTCTAGCGGAGCCAGTGGTGGTGTGGCAGGGACAGGGGGTCCTGGTGACCCCCATGGTGCTGGTAGCTTCCCCCGTGCCGTGTCTCGGCACCGGCGCATTGCTCCTCTCCACAGGGTGCTGCCAGCTGGGTGGCAGGTGCCAGCGTTGTCTCCCTGGGCATGAGCCCAACCTGGCTGGCTGCGGGCAGCTGCCTCTCCGTTCTCCTGCCCCACACCGGGGCACCCCGGTTCTGCAGGAGAGAGCGGGATCCATCCAGGAGAAGCTCCTGCTGGAGACCAGCCCAGCCCAGCCTGGAGCATCAGCGGACTCCTGCCGGCACCACCCGGGGGACTGCAACTCTGCTGCTCCATGGGCACCCATCACCCCAGCTCTTGGGGTCCCCCCACCCGCCCCCTCCCTGGGGGGTCCTTCCTCCCTGCCGGCGCTAACTCTCTGCCCTGCTCCTTTTCCCCAGGGGTTTCCGCCGAACCAGCTGGGAGGCCGGGAAGGCAGATCCACCGACAGCCCCCTCAGCCCAAGACCAGCACAAAGCAAGGTGGGAACCAGTCTGGGAGCCCGCCACAGCCGTGCCCACCTCTCCCCCGGGCCACGACGGAGCCGCGGGCTCCTTCTCCTTCCCACTGGCATGCTTCCAACCTCTGGGCCGGGTGCCCTGTGCCATGGGCATCCCTGCCATCTCCTCCCTCTCAGCACAGCATCCTTCAGCCACTGGCCTGGCATCTCCGCTCTTTCTTTCACTAACTCCTTCCTCCCAGGCCACACACGGGAAGGGCAAGCGGGATGGGGGACACTGTCAGGGATGGTGGCTCCCCATGCCCTGCTTCCAGCTTTGCCCAGCTCTGGGCTTTGTGTGTCCATTGGAAGCAGGAACACGTGTCAGCAGAGCCATGGGGCTCCGGATAGTTCAGGGGAGGATGCCAAGGCGATGTGCAGGAGGTGTTTTGGTAGGGTCTACAAAAACATCGCCTAGCCACTGCTTCGCTGTGTCCCAGGAGGGGCTTGTCCCATCTCAGTGGGCAAGCAGGCTCAGGGAGGCAATGGCATCCCCAGCTTCTGGGGACACCCAGCATCCGGCCCACCCTGACAGTGTCACCCCCTCAAGCCTCTCCCCTTTGGACTAACGTGAGTCGGTGCATGGGCCGGGGAGTGTGTGGGGCGCGGGCACCCTGTGGCAGCCTGGGGCTCCCCCCTGCCCATCCCTGTGTCCCCCCAGCCCCTCCATTCCGAGAGGGACTGCTCTGAGGGTGGGTGGTAGGAGGGCAGAGGGCAGTGCTTGGCTGCGAGCATCTCGCCGGCTTTGGGCAGCTTCTGCTACCGACTTCCCCAGTGGGGAAGCACTGTTGCCATTTCAGTCCTGTCAGGGCCCCCCGGTTCCTCCCTTCCTTCCGGATATGGCCCCAGCATCCGCAGGGAGAAGCTTCCCGGTGCAGCTCCCTGTGCCCCGAGCAGGGGCTTCCTGGGAGCTGCCGCCATCTGCTTTCTGGCAGCTCCGATGTAGTTCAAGACACATTAGCCAAACGGCGGTGCTGGCACCACGACAGCTCCTCCGGCTGGGAGGGTGAGATGGTGTGGCTGGTCTGCCCAGCTCAGGAGCAGGGCCAGCACTGAGCAGAGGAGTTTGTGATGGTGATGGTGGCACAGGCAGCGCGGTGCAGTGATGGGAACAGCAGAAGTGTGGCTGTGCCCATCTCTGGGGTATGGGTGCCCCAGGAGGAGCTGGCATGAGCAAACCCTCTGGTGGGCAATGTGCACAATGAGCATCCTGGCTCCCCATGCCGCTTGCCCTTCCCAGAGCTGTGGGCTCTGCCAGGATCCTGCGTGCCTTTTGACAGAGGGTGGCCACCAACGTGTCCGTTGCCCCTGTGTCAAAGCCAGAGCACAAGGTCAACAGGCAGCTCCACTGACCTGATTTGGTTGCTCGAGGTCCACCATGCTGCCGTGCTGCTGCTTAGTCCTGTCTCCAGGGGTCCATACATCAGGGTGAGGGGTGACCTGACTGGTCCAGCCTGGCACTGCCTGCCCCCAACTGGCACCGGCAGAGGATTTTGCGTGTGTCTGGAGGCCGTGTGGGTCTCGCCCCTGGCCAGGAACGTGTGATGGTGCTGGGGAGGGCCGCGAGGAAGGCAGAGGTGACAGAGGGGAGATGACTCCTAATGGCGTGGGGCAGATCCCCTGGAGTGGGTGCAGCATCTCACCACGATGCCACCCTGGTGACGCCTGCTGGAATATGGGTCTTGGCGAGAAGAGCGCAGTGGGTCTGGCAGCCGAGCTGTGCCAAGCTGTGCCATGGGCTAAATCCTACCTTCCAAGGCTGCTGGAGCTGTGTGACCTGGAGCCAGCCAAGTGGTGATGTGCAGTGTGGCCAGCTGGAGCGAAGAGGCAACCAGCAGGAGATGTTTGCCCAGAAGCGGGCCCGGGGGATGGATGTCCCATTTCAGCCTGGTGGCTCAGCCAAGTCTCCAAGCAGAGGAGGGCACAGAGAAGCACCCAGCAACATCAGAGGAGTAGCTCACAGGGGCTTCAGCTTCTCAGGAGAACTTCTCAGGAGACCCTTGTGTGGTCTATCTGCATCCATCCTCACTGTTGGTTCCATCCTGGAGGAGGCCACCTCTCCTGGTGGGCTTTGGAAGGTGCCACAAGGATGGAGAGGTAAAAGTCTAACCAGCTCCTTGGCTTGATTCCCTTTTCAGGATTATATCTTCTACTTGGAGCCGGACAAGCTGGAGTCGGGCAAGGGGAAGTGCTCCTATGACCCCAAAGTAGACACCGTCTCTGCGTTAATAAGTGAGTCCTATAGCTTCCCGGGGCCAGCACTGCCTGCAGGGAGCAGAAGGAACATGCAGGCAACATGGGACAACTGCTCCCAGCATCTTCCTGCATTGCCCAAATATCCCAAGGAGTCGGGTTCCTGCCCCTGCCACCCCTGTCCGCTCCAGCTGTGGATGGCTGGGCACCTGGGATGCCCAGTCCTTGGGCACCTGGCCCAGTGGAGGTGGGTGTCCTGGTTATAGACCAGTGCCAACCTCCTGAGCTCTCTGGGATCGTCACAGGCAGTGGTTCTTGGTTGCCTGGTGGCTACCAGCTGGGGCTGGATGGAGCCTGGGGCAGTGGAAGGTGGGCGGATGGGACTACGTGGGGGTCCCCAGCTGATGTCTGCCCTCTGCAGATGAAGAGCTCTACGCTGGCGTCTACATTGACTTCATGGGCACGGATGCAGCCATCTTCCGCACCATGGGCAAGCAGACAGCCATGAGGACAGACCAGTACAATTCACGCTGGCTCAACGGTGAGTTCGGGTGTCATTGGCCCAGGTTCCATGTGGACCCCACGGCTCCAGCCCTAGAGATGAGACTTGTCATGTCATACTGTATCCTTGTTCCAGGACAGATACAGTAGCCAACATGGGCAGGTGGATGGGTGGTGGTGTGGGATGGATGGGTGGGCGGACAGATGATGGATGGACAGATAATGGATGGGTGGATGGATGAATGAATTGGTGGATGATGGATGGATAGATAGATGGATGGATGGATGGAAATCTAGGCAGAAGAGCAGAGGGATAGCTGTGTGGAGCATGGTGACAGACATGCTGGGAGCTTTACTGGGTGGTGGGAGCAGCCAGCTGTTGAGAGATGGGGCTGGCTCTGCTGGAGTCCATGCATGGGTTTCTGCAGGGCTGAGATGTCAACCGTGTCGCCTGCAATCGGTGACCCTGAGCGCTCATCCTGCCCCCCTCAGAACACCCCTGCCCACGGGGTGGCAGCTGAGTAAACAGAGCAGAGCAGATGGGCTGATCTTGCTGGGCCAGGGAGCCGACAGGGCGGTAACCCGAAGAGGGGGAGCTGTCAGCGCAGGCTGGGCACCGGCTGATGGATGGCAGGGAGAAGCTTCCTGAGAAGCTTCCAGGCTGTGTGGTTCCTCCCTGGGGGAGAAGACCAGTTCCCATCGCCCTGCTCATAGTGCTGCTGGAGCCCTCCATCCTGTGGACCTCAGGGATGCTCCTAGGGACCTCAGGGATGCTCTGAGCCCCTCCCAGACCACCGATGATCACCAGAGAGACCTGGATCCTCAGCCCACCTCTGCAGCTCTGGTCCAGATCCAGCGCTCGCCCTGCAACCGCGGCAGTGCTTTTCCAGGAGTGGGGCAATGCCAGAGGAGGAGGGGGCTCAGCACCCCGCTGCAGAATGGGGCAGGAGTGCTGCTGGGCTGACAGTGCCATGCCATGCTGTTCCAGACCCGGCCTTCGTCCGAGCCCAGCTCATCCCCGACAGCAGTGAGAGGAACGACGACAAGCTCTACTTTTTCTTCCGAGAGAAGTCGGCCGATGCCCCGCTGAGCCCTGGCATCTACTCCCGCATTGGACGCATCTGCCTGGTAGGTGGCGCAGCAGGCGGGCAGGGGAGCAGGCAGGGGGGCAGGTAGGGCTGAGTGCAGGGGTCTCTCCATTGCAGAATGACGATGGGGGCCACTGCTGCCTCGTGAACAAGTGGAGCACCTTCCTGAAGGCCCGGCTCGTTTGCTCCGTGCCAGGACCTGACGGGATTGAAACACACTTTGACGAGCTCCGTGAGTGGGCGAGGCGGGGGCTGAGGGCCTTCTGCACTCCTGTGGGCTTGAGGGACACCCTGGGGAGGGCTGGGGACCCCCTTGCTGCCCACCACCTCTTACCACATGGAGCTGCTCTGCCCCCTGCCCCAGCATCCCTGGGCACAAGGGGGTTCTCGCCTCCCCCATGGTGACACCTCCATCTTTCTGTCCCAAGAGGATGTCTTCATCCAGCAGACTCAGGACACCAAGAACCCTGTTATCTATGCTGTATTCTCTGCTTCGGGGTGAGTGCTGGCCCTCCTGGCGCGGAGCAGTGGAGGGGGGTTCCGAGTTGGGTGGGGGTCTTAGTGATGCTGCGGTGGCAGGCAGCACCGAGCCAGAGGGTGGCAGTAGGTCCTTCCTCCCAGGTCGGTCTTCAAAGGCTCTGCTGTCTGCGTCTACTCCATGGCTGACATCCGTATGGTCTTCAACGGGCCCTTCGCGCACAAAGAGGGACCCAACTATCAGTGGATGCCCTACACGGGCAAGATGCCGTACCCCCGGCCGGGCACTGTAAGTACACCCCGGGCATGCATGGGTAGATGAGCCGGTGCCTGCTAGGCAGCCATTACCCTCAGACCCATGTCCGGATACCGGGTCACTGAGTGCTGGTGACGTTTGTGCCACAGTGCCCTGGGGGGACCTTCACCCCGTCCATGAAGTCAACCAAGGACTACCCTGACGAAGTGATCAACTTCATGCGTGCGCACCCACTGATGTACCATGCCGTCTACCCCACCCACCGCCAGCCATTGGTGGTCCGCACTAATGTCAACTACCGCTTCACCACCGTGGCCGTCGACCAGGTGGACGCGGCAGACGGGCGCTATGAGGTGCTTTTCCTGGGCACAGGTACCCACGCCGCGCACCGCGGGGAACGCAGCATGCTCCGGCGCGGCCCCGGAGGGCATGGGCACCACCAGGGCTGCCCAAAGCACGGTGCCCTCCACCACACTGGAGTGGGGCAAGGGGCTGAGACACAGACCCTCCCCCTGAGACCTGTCCCCCTTCTTGAGGCTTCAGCCTGGTCCTTTCCCTGCCCCAGTGCCCATCCCAGGGGCCCCACCATCCAGCCTTATCCTTTCCTAACCCCAGTGCCCATCCTATGGGCTCTGTGATCCAACCTCATGCTTCCCATTGCCCATCCTAAGCCCACCGTCACCCAGCCTCATGCTTCCTCTGCCCGATTGCCCACCCTAGAGGCACCAGCATCCTGCCCTGTCCTTCCCCAGTCCCGCTGCCCATCCTGGGGACACTGGTGCCAGGCTGGTGCTTCCCCTACTCTAATGTGCATCCCAGAGCCCCTGTGATCCATCCTGGTCCTTCCCCTGTGCTGGTGCCCCTTCCCAGCTGCTGTCCCCACCTGCCCTGGGTGGTGGCAGCCCCTAGCCAGAGGCAGTGACCTGAGCTGGTGCACCGCCCCCCAGCCACAGCTGCTCGCTGCGGCAGGAGAGATGGGGGTGGGCTTGGGGGGGTCCTTCCTCCCCCCAGCTCCAGCAGGGACCCCCTTCCCAGGAGGGAGGGGCGCGAGTGCCCAGGGATGATACTGAGCACCTGGGCACCGTGGTGTCTTGCAGATCGGGGCACCGTGCAGAAGGTCATCGTGCTCCCCCGGGATGACATGGAGACGGAGGAGCTCATGCTGGAGGAGATCGAGGTGTTCAAGGTAAGGGCTGGCCTGTCCTCCACCCCCTGCTGATTGTCCTCATCCCAGCCAACCAGCCTCTTGGGACACCAACCAAGCATTGGTTGTCCTGTGTGCTGCCCCCTCACAGCTCCCCCTGCCCACCCATGCCCACCCCAGCTGCCTGGGAGGGTCTGGGTTGCTCACCCCAGGGCTGCAGCGCCAGGGCAGGTGGTCGCCCCTCCATGTCCTTTGCTTCTGCTCCCATCTAGGTTCCAGCACCCATCAAGACAATGACCATCTCCTCCAAGAGGGTGAGTCACAGTGTGTGGTGAGGGGCCAGGAAGATCCTACCATGGGCCCAGCCGCGGCACTTCCCAGTGTCACCGCAGCACCAGAACAGCTGGCGGGGAAGCATGCTGGTGGCCGCAGGGCAAGCTGGCTCCAGTGGCCCTGGGGAGCTCTGGTGTCTTGGCCAGTCCCAGTACCAGGAGGCTGCAGCTCATTCTGGGGATGTTCTTGCAGGGTGGGGATGAGATAGCATCTCACCCTGTCCTCTTTGTCCCCCCCAACAGCAACAGCTGTATGTGTCCTCGGCCGTAGGTGTGACCCACCTGGCCCTGCACCGTTGCGATGTGTACGGGGAAGCCTGTGCTGACTGCTGCCTGGCCCGGGACCCCTACTGCGCCTGGGACGGCAGCGCCTGCACCCGCTACTCTGCGTCCTCCAAGAGGTATGGCGCGCCGGGGGAGAGCGGCAGGGAGGGACCCCCTGGCCCCAGGCTCCCTTGCTCACCTCCCACCTCCCCACAGGCGGAGCCGGCGGCAGGACATCCGGCACGGCAACCCCATCCGCCAGTGCCGAGGCTACAACTCCAATGGTGAGTGAGGTCTGAGGCACTGCCCAGTGGCACCAGGGGGGAAGCTGAGGGGGCGTCCTGAGAACAGGGGGCAGGAGGGCGTGAGCAGCAGCCAGAAGGGGACATAGGTGGATGGTTGTGGTGGGTTGATGGTTGTGTGGGTGGATATACAGGAAGAGGGTGAGCATGGATGGATGGATGGATGGATGGATGGATGGAATAATGGATGAATTGATGAAAGAATGGATACATTGGACAGGAGAATGAACATGGATGAGTGGATATAATGGGGATGAGGATGAGCACCGATGGGTGGGTGGGTGGATGGATGGGTGAATGAATGGATGGATTGATGGATGAATGGATACATTGGAGAGGAGGATGAACGTGGGTGGGTGGATGGATACCTCGGGGGTGGAACATGGATGGATAGATGGATATGTTGGTGAGGAGAATGAGCAGATTTGGATGGGTGGATAGAGGGATAGATGGATATGGTGGGGGAAGGATGACCACAAATTGATGGGTGTGTTGATGAATGAATGGATGGATGAGTGGATGGATATTTCGGAGGAAGATGAAGATGGGTGGGTGGATGGATGGATGGATGGATGGACGGATGGACGGACGGACAGACGGACATACAGACACCCTTGTGGAAGCATGGCTACACTAGAGGAGGAGCACACTTGCTGAGTGGCTGGGGAGCAGGCAGACCTGTGGCTGGAGGTGGGCAGGAGCTCTCCCTTGGAGAGCCGGTGGGCTGGGCAGGAGGGCAGTGGGGCAGGGGCACGGAGGCACGTGTGTGACTTGACTGCGCACGGCCCACCCCTGCAGCTAACAAGAACGCAGTGGAGGCCGTGCAGTACGGGGTGGAGGGCAGCACTGCCTTCCTGGAGTGCCAGCCCCGCTCGCCCCAGGCCAGCATCAAGTGGCTGCTGCAGAAGGACAACAGCGACCGGCGGAAAGAGGTAGGGCAGGGTGCTGCACTGGGGGTGCCAGGGAACTCTGGGGGGCCAGGTGCCAGCCGGCTGAGCCGTGCTGCTTCTCCCCCCATAGCTGCGGGTGGAGGGCCGGGTGCTGCGGACGGAGCAGGGCTTGCTGCTGCGTGCCCTCCAACTCGCCGACAGTGGCCTCTACTCCTGCACTGCCACCGAGAACAACTTCAAGCACACGGTGACCAAGGTGCAGCTCCGTGTCCTCAGCGGCCGCGCCGTCCACGCTGTGCTGGTCCAGGTGGAGACTCCCCCCGGCCTGCCGGGTGCCCCCACTCCCCGCTATCAGGACCTGTTGCAGCTCCTCACCCAGCCTGAAATGGGACTCCTGGACCAGTACTGCCAGGGCTACTGGCGGCACACAGCCGCCAGCCCTCCCCAGCCACTGGCTGGCCTCAAAGCCAAGGAGCAGCAGGACCAGAAGAAGCCTCGAAACCGCCGGAATCACCAGCCAGAGACCTATGGGCATACATGAAACCATCATCAGGGACTTTGCTAGCACAGTGGTCTATTTTTCCCCCTTTTAATATTAAAAATATCTATAAATAAATATATATATATATATATATACACATCCACGCACACACGCACACAGACACATGCGCTGCCCCCTCCTGCGGGAGATGGTATTTATTTGTAGGTTGTACATAGTCACTGGGGCGATGCGACCCCAACCTCCTGGCCCTGGGCAGGAGCAGGGACGCCCAAGGTGGCCGCAGCCATCATCGCTGTCTTCCCTCCTGCGCCAGGACCCCAAGGTCATGGTGTGTGGGGACTGCTGGGTACTGTGGCCGCTGTCTCCCCCCAGGTGGGGCAGAGCACCACACCAGGGGCTGGAGGTGCTGGGTCCTGGTGTGGGATGGGGGTGATGCCCTGGGGAGGAGGACAAACCCCAGCCAAAGCAGGGGCAGGGGGAGATGTGGTGCTGGACAGTCTGACCTGCACAACCTGGGCATGGCCCTCACAGCTTTCTGCCTCACTTTCCCCACCTGGTTATTGAGGAGCAAGTGCTTTCCACGGGGAAGCTGCAGACCACCAGGCATGCCTAGGAGAAGGGGGCTGTGGGGCCTGGGGGCTTGGCAGTGGGAGGCAGGACCCTCGAGACAAGACCTGGGTGTCCAGACCACGCTGGGGGCTCAGCTGGGGTCTTTGGGTGGGGCAGGGAAGAAGAAGGGGCAGGGAAGAAGAAGGGGCTGTGCCAGGTTAAAACCTCGGGCAGCCGCCAGCCCTCTGTGGGACCCATGGGCCATTTGGGGCACCCAGCCCATCAGCCACCCCCTCGGGGCACCCCGGCGGTTGGGGGGGGGATTGTAAATAGTTGTACATGGGGACTACAGGGGCAGCTGGGGCCAAGCAAGTGCGCCCCGTCACAGCCGGGGGCACCCCCAAATAAACACTGGCTTTGGGATGGACGCGGGCGCCTGTGTGTGCTCTGTCGGGGACAGGGAGCAGGTAGGATGGGGCTGCACTGCCGCCTGGCCCCATCACATAACCCCCCCATAACTCTGCTCCCGAGCCCTGCTGGGGGTGCAAGGGCTGAGCTGGAGCCAGGCGGGGGGGGGGCCCTGGGGGAGCAC
>VFFE01007144.1:71795-87634 GCA_008921705.1 Burhinus oedicnemus | reverse complement strand
GGGACCCCTCAGCCCTCCCACAGAGGTGAAGCACCCACACCCACCCCCAAGTCACGGAGAGGGAGGTGTCAGTATGTCCATATATATCTTTTTTTCTCTCTTTTTTTTTTTTTTCTTTCTACATTTTATTATTTCAAACGATGTGAACAATTCAGTAAAACATCCTGTGGGAAAAGCGAGGCCGCGGGCACCGGCTGAGGGGGCCCCCCGGGCTGGGGGGGGGGGACACAGCGGGGGCCGCTCTGTACAGCGGGCTCTCCTTGCCCAACGCAACAGCTAGCCCTACAAAACTAGGCTTAGAAAGAAGGGAGGGGGGGATACAGGCAGTGGGCAGCACCCCCCTGCCCGCCCTCCTGCCCAGGCCCTGCCTGTCCCTCGGGACGGGGGGCAGCAAGGGGGAGTGGGGCGCGGACCCCCCCCCCAAGGCACACGGTTGGGGGGTGGGCTGGCCATGGAGGACGCCGCCACCACGTAGCACTTGACGCTTTTAAATAGTTTGGTAAAAAGATTTCTTTAAAAAGCAACCTTGCCCCAGCCGGTGTGGTGTGGTTTTTTTGCATTGTTTTGGGGGTATTTTGCCCTTTTTTTTTTTTTCTTTTCTTTTCTTTTCTTTCTTTTCTGGTTTACTAAATGGAATGTTGTCGGTGGTGTTTTTGGCCGGGTGGGTGTCCCCAAGGGGACCCCCGCGTCCCCCCCGTGCCAGCAACACTTGCAATGTAAACAGTGAGAGCGCCAGGGCTCAGGAGCAAATGAAGAGGGGGGCTGGAGCGGTTCAGGGGTTAAAAACCAAGATGAAAACCTCATTTTCCCCAGGAAGGCAGAAAGGGTGACACCAGTGAGGAAGATGGGGGGGGGGCAGGGCAAGCAGAGGCGGTGGGGGGACACGGGCCCTGCCGCCATGCTGGCACCCAAGAAGTCTCTTTATGGGGGTGGGAGCAGAGGGATGAATCCAAAGAGAAGCAGGAGTGGGGCGGTGGCACGGTCCTTCCTTTGCCGGCGTGGCCGGGGGTCCTAGGAGAGAGGGGGTGGTGAGCGGGTGGGGTCTGGGGAGGGGCAGGCACAGGCACCCCCTGCCAGCCTGGGCCACAGCAGGACAGCAGGCATTGCCTGTCCCATCCCAGGAGGGATGCTCTGTGACCACCCATTTGGGGGGCCACCACCGGGACCACCACCCACCTGGGCAGTGCTGGCCCTCAGAAGAGCCCGCAGTCCTTCAGGTTGTTTTTGATGATGACGTCAGTGACGGCATCAAAGACGAACTGCACGTTCTTGGTGTCGGTGGCGCAGGTGAAGTGGGTGTAGATCTCCTTGGTGTCCTTCCGCTTGTTCAGGTCCTCAAACTTGCTCTGGATGTAGCTGGCCGCCTCATCGTATGTGTTGGCCCCTGGGGAGGAGGAGACACTGGGCTGCCCCACAGTCGGCCAAGGACACCCGCACCCCCTGCCACCAGCATCAAAGGGGTTCGGGCTTGGCTTGTCTCCCCACACTACTGCAGCCACCACCCCGGTGCTCAGTTGATGCTCCCCAGGCACAGTAAGTCTCAGCCAAATCCCCCCAGGGCTGCTGCCCCTTGTCCCCACCCCCCTCTCCTCCCACCCCCTGGGGCACCCCAAACACCACCGCACCCCACCTCCTGCCCCAACACACTACTCCCCGGGCACAGGAGAGCCAGCATCTCCATCCACAGCATCTCCTGCTACACTGCCCGGGCAAGGCACTGCCCGCTCCTCCTGCCAGGGGAACCAGGGCGGGCACCAAGGGACCCCCCGGTACCTGTGTACTCAGGGAAGCAAATGGTCAGGGGGCTGTGCACGATCTTCTCCTCAAAGAGGTCCTTCTTGTTCAGGAAGAGGATGATGGACGTGTCCGTGAACCACTTGTTGTTGCAGATGCTGTCAAACAGCTTCATGCTCTCATGCATCCGGTTCTGGCAGGGGAGACGGCAGCCTGAGCCAGGCAGGGACCCCCAGGCAGCACCCGCCCCACTGCTGCCCAACCTGCTGCCCCACCACCACTCCTGCCTGCCGAGGGCCCTGCAAGGCTTGGACCATGTTACTAGTGGCCACCAGAGGAGGCGGTGCTCTCCTGGCACCCCTCAAGGAGGGGACGGCTCATGGTACCGGTTCCATTTCCCCCAACTCACCATTTCCTCATCTTCAGCCAGCACCAGGTCGTAGGCGCTCAGGGCCACACAGAAAATTATGGCCGTCACTCCCTCGAAGCAGTGGATCCACTTCTTCCGCTCCGAGCGCTGGCCACCCACGTCAAACATCCTAGGCAGGGAGGCAGCATGGTGGTGGGCAGCAGCTCCTGGCCCCACCACCCTCACCCCACTCCCTGCCTCAGTTTCCTGGGCTGCCCAGAGCAGGAGCTGTGCCAGGAAAAGGCATTTTCCTGCTGCCATGGATCTGCCCCAGCATCCACTGCCCATCCCAGGTGGCATCTGGGCTTATTTCCCAGCTGGAGCAAATCCCCACCGTGAGTCGGGGCAGGATCAGGCCGTCTTTTCCCAGACTGTGCCAGCGCAATGCTCCCTGGAGCCAGGCTCCAGGAGATGCTCTCCGAGACCTGCTCCAGAGCAGGCACTGCAGGGTTTTGCTGGAGACCTTGGACCAAGGGGAGCCACCAGTGCTCGGCCGAGTGGCTGAGCCCAGCTGAGGGCTCAGCGGGATCACGGGCAGCATGAGGGCTCAGGGGATGATCCCAGGCACGGCGCACCTCTCCTGCTGCAGGCAGCAGAGGATGCCCTGCCTCCATGCAGAAGAGCCCGGCAGCAGCCCCATGTCTACCACGAACCACCTGGCCAGCAGGGAGGCTGCCTCATTGCTGCACCCTCCCCCAGACCATCCTCTCTGCCCCGCTGCCACCTCCAAAGCACGGCCCTGTCAATGCATGATCAAGCACGGCCATCCCACTGGGGTGGCACAGGGGTCCCTGTGAGTTCCCCTGCACTCGGGGAGGAGCCCAGCAGATCTTTCTGCCAGCAGCTCCATTGCAAAGTGACTAAATCCCCCAGGATGTGCATGATGCCAGCTTTTTTTTTTTTTTCCTCGGAAACCAGAGACCTGACTATTTCCCATGGGTTTTCAGCGGAAAGCAACGCCAGGATGCCAGCAGGCAGCAGCACTGGTGCCCAACCCCAAGACCCCCGGTTCCCGCCCAGCACCCTTCCCATGGCGGAAACAGCGTCACGGCAGCCGGAGATGCCTTCCCCCTTCCCTCCTCGCCAGAGGCTGGATCCGCCCCCAGGCCGAGCCCTTCGAGGCGTTTTTGAGGCTGCTCCAGCTATTTCGGCGGTTTCCGCTCTCTCCGAGGCAGCGGCTCCTGCCATGAGCAAGGCCAGGGGAGGCTCAGTGCATGCAGCATGCAAGCAGGATCTGGCCCGGCACAGGGAGGAAGGGAGGGTTTTTTGCCTTGGAAAAGGCAAAAGGGAGAGGGTCAGACATACTTGAAGTGCAGGTCCTTGAAGGTGAAGTGGGTCTCTACGATGCCAGTGGTCTTCACCCTGGTGCGCAGCACGTCCTGCTGGGTGGGGATGTAGTCGGCACGGGCTATCCTCTCCAGGTCGTTCAGGTAGCTGGGGAGGGAGCAGAAAGGTGCTGGGGAAGCTGGACCATGGGGCACCCCCACACCACACCAGGGTCTCCTGCCCATATCTTGGGATCGTCCATTTGGGGTGGGCAGCACCAAGCCAGGCAGCCCAGCAGACCCCATCCGCACCCCAGGGTCACCCCGTCGCCCCTGCCTGTGTTGGGGCAGCACGGGGACACACAGGAATGAGGGCTTGGGGGGCAGCGTGTTGGCACCGCGGGCTGGGCAGGGGACGCAGTCAGTGCTGGGGGGCTCCCCCCGTTGCCCCAGCCATTTGCACAGAGGGGGGAAACAGCAAGAGGAAAGTATTCACTGCTATGGCAACCGCCCGCAGCACCGGCGGAAACAATCGATGGCGCCGTGCCATTTATAGTCAAAAAACACAAAGGGCCGTCGTCCTGGGAGGAAGCGGGAGGCGGGCGGCTGGAGGGATGGGAAGCAGCATGGTCAGGGGGCTGCTGCCCACCCCGAGCCCCCCAGGGCAGCATTGCCTGCCCTGCTGTGCCAGACTCCAGCTCCCAGCAGCGGTGGCAGCTCGGTCCCCAAGCAACTGCTGGACCGGCTGGGGGGATCAAGGTGGGTTTCGATTTCTCCAGCTCAAGTTGCTTTAATTGGGTTAGTATAAACAGGCTCCTTTAAGCAAATTAGGCTTGCGCTAATTAAGGCCTTTGCAGCCCTGTAATCTGGTGAAAGCCAGATTACAGCTCGCGAGGCCACGGGGATCCCCAGCTCCGACAGCAGTGCGGCTGCTCACCAGCTCCCGGGAAGCCCTTCGGCGTGCCAGGGCAAAGTCAGAGCCATGGGTGCCCTGGGGACCCCACTGCCAGTGGGAGGGCAGGGGGGGCCGGCACGCCGCCGCCACGGAGCAGCTCAAAAACAGCCGGAAACACACGCAGCCTCTGGCTGACAAAAAAACAGGAAACACCGTGGCAGGGCCGCGTGCGGCGCCGGCAGCACTCGGACCTCGCACCCAGCCCCAGGGTGCCGGCAAGCACCAGTCCCAATGCCCCAAGCTCCAGGCACCCTAAGGGGCTGCGGAGGAGGAGGCTGGGGGCTGCCGCAGAGGGCTGGGATGTGGGCACGCTGCATGCCGAGCACAGCACAGGGCTCCTCATCCCCAGGGCGCCCCGTGCCAGTGGGAGAGGCACCATCCCCGTGGGGAGGGATGCGGCATCAGCCACCGCACCAGCACCTTCGCAGGGCTGGAGAAAGGCTGGAGCAACAGCTCAAGGCAGCTCCTAATTAATACTTGTCCAACCCCCACAATGTGCCAAATGCTCCATAAATGCACTTATGGTGATACATGATTTGCAGACACTTTGCAGATGTATTTGCTTGAACTGTGCGTGCGAGCCACCAGGCACCTGCTGGGTCTCCTGTGCCTCCAAACCAGCACCCGCGGCACAGCATGGCACCACCGGGGAAATGCCGGTGCTGGCTGGGGAGCGATGGGGCTGAGCAGGACAGGGGCCAGGGAGGGCTGGCGGGTGCTGAGCAGGAGGAAGCGAAAGCTGCGGGTGCCGGAGCAAAGTGCCAGCAGGAGCTTCTCAGGGGTCAGCACTTGCAGGGAGCTTTCCTGCAACCTCTTCCCCCCAGTGACCTCTGCAGAAGAGGGACCAGCCCGTGCCAAGCAGGAGGGGACAGCTGGGCTGGCAGGCTGGGGGCACCAAGCAGCCCCCAGGATGGCAGCAAGTCCCAGGAGTGCTCAATCCCCAGCAGGGCCAGCCTTGGTGGGGGTTTCCTGGCACACCACAAGCTCCTCCCAACACTGCTTTCCCATGAGGGGTCTGCGCAGAGAGGGCAGGCAGGAGGGTACCATGCGCGCTGAGCGCAGCCTTGGCCGCACCGCCCTCTCCAGCAATCATACTTTAGGCAGATTAACTTATTTAATAAATCTCTTCAGGGATAAACCCAAGCAGATGCAGGCAATTTATCTACCTAAACACCAGTTTGCCAGCTAATACGCCAGCGTAACACCAAGTCCTTCCATATAAACTTATTTAAAAAGAAAAAGAAAACCCTCTTGTGCATCTCATTCATCCTGTTCAGATATAGCGGTCCCCAGTGCTTTCTTTGGGGCTTTTCCTTGCCTTCATGGCCCATGCCCACAGGCAGGCAGGACCCCTGGCCGTGCTCACCCAGGGGGAGCCATCTCAGGGAGGCAAGGGGAGAGCATCCCTGGAAAAGGGCAGTGGGCACAGAGCAGTGGCAGGAGGGGGATGCCCCGGTGCCCCCCTCCCAGGGCACAGAGCACCCCACCAGAGGAGGAAATAACTTTCGAAACATCCGCCTTCCCAGTTCTGCTCCGGCTCATCCCCAGGGCTGGATGGGAAGTGGCAGCACCAGCCCCCAAGCAGCCCCCGGGGGGGATTTTCTGTTGCTCAATAAAAGTGATGCAGCCCGCAGGGCTCAGATACAGCTGAGCTGGGGCAGAGGAGCAGGGGTACTCACTAGGCAGCAGAGTCATTCAGCTGGTACTCTCGGGAGCGGTTAAAACATGCCTGGACACCATTGTCAGCCCACAGCCTCCGGATCACATTGGCCAGGTCCTCCGGCATGATGCCCTGCTCCTCGGCAGTGCAGGAGAGTGCAAACAGCTGCCGAGCATCATCCTGCAGGGAAAAAGCATGGCTCAAGCATTGGCACGGTGTTATCGAACTCACTTTGCCACAAAGGACCTGACTCCCAGAGCCCATCATGTCCCACACAGACAGCAGGGCAGGAGCTCCAGCGGTGGATGGGAACAAGACCCATGGGAAGCAGCAAGACCCCCACCCATGCAGGGGCTGTGCTGGGGCAGGCCACCCTTGGGTTATGCTTTGGGTCCCCTCATCCTCAATGCCAGGGACAGGAGGCCACAGCCAGCCAGGGAGCAGCAGGGCTTGGGCAGGGCCAGCCCTAATCCTGGTCCAGCTTTGGGCACATCTGCTTTTGCCCCCTAAGAACCCCCACCCCTTCCAGGCATGGCAGGAGCAGGAGGGCACCCACCGCTCTGGAGGAGTCTCCAAAGTCAATCTGCAGGTTCCCCATTGCCTTGATGATGGCCATGATGGATTGGATGGTGTTGCTGTAGACCACGGCTTTATACTGCCGACACTCCTCCTCTGAGTAGCCATCCTCGTGGATGATCCTGGTGCAGGGGAGAGACACAGACAAGGTCAGCCCTTTGCAGGGCACCCCGGGGTGCTGCTCCCCACCCATGCTCTGCGGAAAGACCAATGGGGAGCTTTCCCCATTCACCACCAGTTTCAGAGCTCGCAGCCAAGGTCTGCATGGTGTTGGCTGCAGCGACAGTGCAGGGACCACTCACTTCATCTGTTTGACGATGGTGCTCTTCCCAGACTCGCCAGCGCCTGCAAGAGAAACAAGACAGGAGGGGATAAGCAGTGAGGTGCTGCCCGAAGCCAGGGACCCCCACCCTGCTGGGACCCCCCAGCCCAGGGAGGCAGGGCAGCAGGTGCCTCTGCCATTGGAGAATAGCTCCCAGCATTGGCCAGAGCAGATACTTGGATGGGCACTGGGAATGTCAGGGCCAAGAAAGGGGGAAAAAAAGGGGAGCCTAGAGGAAACCTTGCAATAGCTCCCAAGGGGAGAAATGACACCTGCTCCAGGTCAGGAAAATGGCCTTAATGCACTAACGTTTGCCCTGCGGTCCCAGCACACTGCAGCCAAGATGACTGGCAGACCTGGCTTCGGCTGAGCTTGGGGATCCCCTGCGACAGGGCACTAACCCCTGTCCAACACCTGCCATCACAGCTCCAGGCAGAGCCCGAGCTTAGCTACCACATCCCGCATCCCAGTTGTGACGAGTGATGATGGAGCACCAGCCTCGCCACCTGCCCACGGCTGGAGCTGGCAGTGGCCAGGATGTGGAGATGCTCATGCCATCAGGTACGGGCAGGGGGCTGGGCACCTGAAGCCAAGCACCCCAGGGAACTCGGGAAGAGGCTGCCGCCTCCACCAGCCAGCTCGAGCAGCTCCCGGCGGGATCAGCCGCCCCCGTGTTGCTTTTTAAATAGCGCGCACTTTCCAGCCTGCCGGGTCCTGTGCCCCAGCCCAGCTGTGGAGGCGGCTGCCAGCAAGGAAAGCCGATGGCTTTTGGAGTGGGTTTATTTTTCAGCATCCAAACGTTGGATGCTAGGGGTTCAGAGAGGACGGCCAGGGCACCTAAGGCTCCCCCTCCGCCACCCTGTCCCCCTTGGGGATGTCACACCCCGCAGGCAGTGCAGCTCCCAGCCCAGACCTCCCTCCCTGGGCTGGGAGCGGGGAAGGAGCAAAGTCACCCCGACTGCAGAAAAGGGGAAGCTCAAAGGGGAAGCTGAAAGGGATGGCGCATGTCCCTTGTCCCCTCTCCAGGCATGGAGTGCCACTGAGATGGATGAGCGCCTGGCTTGTCTCACCCCAGGACCCCAGCAGGATGAGCACCCTTTGTCCAGGGAGCAGCGTGGTCCCTGCCTCCAGATGCCAGTCCCAGGGGATCCCCCTGCGCCCAGCCCATCCCTGTGCCCTCTCCCACCCCTCTGGGGCATCCCCCCAGTGCTGCCCTCAGCCACAGAGCTGCCCTTACAGGAGGCCCCAAGCAGGCAGCAGCAGGGCTGTGCTGGCACGGCCACAGAGGGGGAAGAGAGATTACGGAGGAGGGAAAAAAAATTAAAAAAAAATAAAAAAAATGGACATTATGCTAAAATTAACCAGCTAAAACAGAGCCCTTCATGCCAGCTGAGACATGGTGGCAGGGAGCAAATGTCTGCTGCCTGTGCCCACGCCATCGGCATAAGTGCAGCCTAGGAGGGTGGGCATGTACCCCCACGGACATCACTCAGGGCGCGGAGCCCCCTGAGGTTGGGGCCGTATTGAGGCTATACAGACCCTAGACTTACTGCCACGACCACCCCACTCCACCGTTTCCACGCTGTATGTGCTGGGGGAGCAGTTTTGCTCAGCTCCAAGGTCAGCGTTTGGCTTGGCGAGGGCTCCTCGGCGCTGCCGACCCAGCCTTCCCCGGCGCCCTCGGGATGCTGACGCAGCACCCAGCACAGCCCGGCCAGGGCTGCCGGCCGGCGTTCGTGGTCAGCGCTGGTAACTCCTGCCCACAGCTGGGAGCAGGGGGTTGGGAAGGACTCAGCATATCCCTTCATTTTTTCCATGAAATATCTCTGGTTTCTGGCAACACCACCCTGTACGCCGGGCTCAGCAGCACTGACCATGCCCTTCCCCGATGAGTACCCACACAGGGAAACTGAGGCACACAGCAAGAGAGGACCCTGTTTATAAGCATCCCTGGGGCAAGGCATCAGACAGTCCTCCCCCAGCCTCCTGCTCTGCCTGACCCTGTCTGACATTTGCTCCCTGCCCGGGAGGGAACACCCCCCCCACCTCCCCGCCTGGGACCTCCTGCCCGCTCCCGGCAGGGTGGCAGTCACTGGCAGCCACCGAGGCCGGCCATTTCCCTCGCAAACTTCCCCCGCAGCTCCTGGCTCCTTCCCCACAGGCTGCAGAAGGCAGCCGTGCCATTGCCCCCCCCCAGCCCCATTTCAAGCTAGCACCTCCGCTCGCCAGGAGCTCACCCAGCACAAGAGCCTGCACACTCGGAGCAAGCAGAATTTCAGACCCGAATTAAATAACACCCCCAGCTGCCCCGCCAGCACCCACAAGGAAGCTGGGGCAGCAGCAATTACTGTGTGTCGTCGTCGTCGTCCCCCCCCCAGTTTCCCTTTCAAATCACCACCTTTGCCTAACGAAGGCAACGAAACTGCCTGCTTGCCCCCCACCATGCCACCCCCAACATCTGCTGGGGACCAATAGGTGCCCCAGCACCCCCAGTTCCCACCCAGCCGAGGGCGGGGGGACCCTTCCCACCCCCCACCGGGTGAGCACGACGGAGGGGAAGGGTTTCCAATCCCCGGAAAACCCCGGCTGCCGTCCATTCAGCCCCAAAACAATCCCCAGGCAGGGTGCCAGCTGCCGGCTTCCACCCTCCTGCCTAAAGCAGGCAGGAGGCAGGCAGTGCCAGAGGCACCCCCCCACACCGACCAGGCATGGGGGGACGGACAGAGAGAAGCCCCCCGCCATGGGGTGACTCCACGGCCAGGCTTCCTCCAGCCCTGCCTGCTCCCTGCCCGCCCTCCCTGGGACCGGGCAGCACTAGTTCCCAGAGTGGTGCCTGTCAAAAATAGGAGAGCTCTCTCTTGGGCTGATTTCTCCCTCTTTTTGTTAAAAATAATCTTCAAAAATTTAAAATAAGCAAGCAGCTGCCTGGTTCCAAAATGCCCTGTTAATCCAGCAGTGAAAAATTTATTTAGCCAACATGTATTTTGCAGCCCGCGATTCAAGATGCTTTCTGGCCAGCATGCATTTAATGCCATATATTTAAGGAGCTGGTCACAGGTTTTGGGGTCCATCTCACCCTGCATCACTGAGAGGGGATTTTCCATCTTGCTGCACAGCACCATCCTGGTTTATGCCTTTAAATATCCAGGCGTGAATGGAAGCAATGCACAGCTGGAAAATTTTCCTTATTACGAGGGAGAAGCTGGAATTCAAGCCGTCAGCGGGTCCAGAGCCATCCCCATCACCAGCGCCCGGAGCCCCGTCCCCAGCTGCCGTGCCAGCAAGTCTTCCCAGCCCAGCAAACAGCAGCTATTATTTGAGCATAGATTTACTGATGGTTTTTACTGCCAGACAAACCTGCCGATCCACCTCCCTGCAGGACAGAGGGATGGCTGGACAGAGGGATGGCTGTGGATCCCACCCCCCCTTGGCACTGTGGGGTCCCCACCATCAAACGGGACTTTCAAAGGTGCGTGTTAAAAGCAGAGTTACCCTAAAGACTCAAAAAGTAATAATAAAAAGAGATTCCCCTCGACATTTCCTTCCTATCCAAAATAGATGGAAAATTGCTGTAAAAATAATCACATTTTTTTAAAACCCCACAGCGACACAGGGCGTTTTTCCCAGGGGCCGTCCCATTCCGGCACAGGGCTGGCCACTTCCCAGGAGGAACCCATACACTGGTGGCTGGTGAGATGCCATGTCCCCAGGCAGGACTCCCAAAAATTGGGGGGCACCAGGGAGGCGCAGACCCCCCTGTCCAAGGCAGCCGATGGAGACGCAGAAAAAAACCACCACAAAAATAAATAAAATAGAAATAAATCAGCAGCAGGAAGGATGTTTGGAGCACACGGTGGGGGAGGAGGTGGGCTGGGGATGGTTTCCCTGGGGGGAGCACGGCAAATGTACCCCCGGTACTGACAAGGGCTGCCGGTGTCCGCAAGCTGGACAAAACTATCCTTGTGCCGGGCTTTTTCCGGGAATCCCAGAACTTTGCTGCTCTGTTTCTGCCCCTGCCATAGCCGGAGTGGTCCCCCTCCCCTCTCCCCTGTCCACTGGCACCAGCCATCTCCGTGCCCTTGCCCCCCACACCAGCTGTGCTGGCATCAGGGTGGCTGGCGAAGAGCCCCCACACGGCTTGGCAGTGAGCTGTCCCCTCCTCCCAGACAGGCTCGGGGTCACCAGCATCAATTTTGGGGCTCAGCCCTAGAAAAGCAGCTTCCTGAAGACCATCACCCACTGCACCCCCCCAGCCACTCCAGGCATGGGGATGCCACGATGCTCCCCGCATTCCCCTCTCAAACACCCGGAGCAGCTCCGGTGCAGCCCATGCCAGAGAGCTGCCCCTGGCAGTGCCGTGCCCTCGTGCTTGGGTGCCATCATCCCCTCCATCCCACCCTGTTGGGGTGGGGGCTCACCTGCTGGCACAGCCGGGATGCCACCAGCACCCGGCTCCCCCGCCTGGGTTTTCCACCAGTGAGGATGGAGCATTACTCAGCCCCCCCAACTCCAGTGATTCAGCCACCCTCCGGCCCGGAAACCCACACTCTGGCCCGGAGCAGGAAACCTGGAGGCTGTGGAGAGGCCAAGCCAGCCCTGGCTACGGCAGCGGTGCTCGGGCACACTGCAATCCTGGCCCCGGCACCCGCCAGCACCCACAGCCATGGGTGGGCTCAGCCCATGGCAGACCTTCTTTTGTAAAGCTATATATATAAGTAAAACAGTATATATATATATATATGTGCTTTTAAATATATATAAATCAGTTGATATATTGCTCATACAAAACAGCAATATATATGCCAAAAAGCAGTATCTATATATTTCTAATGCATATATTTAAAAAAAATATATATGTACACATACAAGCCTGCCACCTCTCCTAGGCAAAGCCTAAGCGCTCATCTCAGAGCAGAGGGCAGCTGCCTGCACCTGGGACATCACCAGCAGGGACATCGGGGTGATCCATCCCAGGGCCTGGGTGCTGGGCTCCTTCCTCCCACCCCATCCCATCCCAAGCCCGGCTGCCAGCTCTGGGGGGTTGGATGTGAGCTCCTCCTGGATCCAACAGCACCCAGCTCTTCCCTGCTCCCCCACAACCACAACACCCTCCTGGTCCGTGGCCAGAAACACCACCAGGGCCCCACTAGTGTTCCCACCAAAGGGAGGACCCGATTCCCTCCCATCACCCTGGGCCGGGGCAGGAGGAAAGAAAAAACCAAAACCCCAAGACAGGACAAAGTGCAGCAAACCCAGCCACTCGCACGCGAGCCCAGGGCAGCGCCGGGACAACGCAGCCTCCGAAAGTCGCAGCTGGTCCCTCCCTTCCTCTATTTTTATGCAAGCACCGAAAAAAAAAAAAAAATACAAGCTGCCGGGCCCTGCCCCGGCTGCCCTCGCCTCAGCTACCGGCTCGCCCAGGCAGGATCTTGTATAGGCAGCTGCCTGCGTGACTTACCCCAGTGCGACCCAGCCCGGGTGGGGTGCGAGAGGAGCATCCTCGCCCCGGGGTTTGCACCTCCAGCACTGAAAACCACCAGGGATCGACATGATCAACCCACCTGCGCCTTCCCCCGCCCCGGGCACCTTTGCAGCCTCTAATGCCACCCGAGCAGCAGAGAAATCCTTTTGCTTTCCTAATCCTCCAAAGGCAGATAAGGAATTAGGGGCTTTGAAGGTGGGCAACCACTTGCCGGCCACTGCTCCAGCACACCCCCGGAGCATCCCAGCTCCCGCAGGCAGGACCCAGCTTCCACTGCTGCCCAGCAGAAACAGCTGGCGACTCCAGCGGTTTGAGCCCTGGTGATGCCAAGGAGTCGATGGCGGCACGGGGAGCTGCCAGCAACACCCCTGCACAGGGTGGATGCTCCAGGGCTGGGGACCTTCAGGTGCCAGTGGCAGCTCCGATCCTCTCCCAGCACCAAAGCCTTTGGAGGTTGTTGGTTTCCAGCAGCAGAGAGGGGGGGAATGTTTCATAGGGAGGGGGATTGCTTCGTCAGGGTCTTCTCCCCATCAGAGACCAGAGCTTCAACCATCCGGCAAGCAACTTATTTGCCGGAGCTGGCAAATGGCAGAGGAAAACCTCCAGGTGCTGCAGGCAGGAGGGGTGCTGTGCCCACACCTGCGGTGCTGGGTGCCATCGCAATGGTCCTGCCTGCCCCTGCTGCACCAACAGCGCATGTCCATCCCTCTCCAGTACACCCACCACAGCAGCGGAAAGGCAGAACCAGGCTCACGGCCACACACAGGGCAAGGCGCCAAGCTGAGGCGGCTTCACCGGTCAGACCCAAGCCCTGTGCGGTGCTGGTGGCCGGCAAGGTCCTGCACTCCCACTGCCACCGCCGCACATCAAGACGGATGCTCTCCTCTCACACCGCGTCCTGCCCGGCTGCACTGGCAGCTCCAAGCCGCAGCTGCAGTATGGCACGAGTCACTGGCAAAAACCACACAGTGCTTGGAAGAGGCATCTCCTCTTCGTGCTGCGGGCTGATTCGGCACAAAGGGTGAAATAATTTTCCTCCCTAATTTTTCCTCCTGAATTTTCCTCTGACCATGGGAAAAGAATAAGCCACAGGAAGGGCAGGCAGCAGGGATGCCAGGAGCATCCCCCTGGCACCGTGTCCCCACCTCGAGGGATTCTTGTGGAGGGGAGGATGCCAAAAGCAGCAGCCCCCGGGGGGACAACACCGGCCCCACCTCCCCAGCCGCTCCCTCCCTCCTCGGGAAGATTTTCCAGCCACAGCTGGGCTCAGAAATGAGCGGTAGTGACTGAAGGGTCCAGTGCTATTTACACCTGAACAGCTGCGAGGGGAAAAAATAAACGTTAAAAAAAAAAAATAAAAAAAAGGAGCTGTTTTGCTCTATTTTTGGCTTTAGAAACCAGCTGACATCAGAAATGCCCTCATAAATGCTGGCCCCAGCAGAAGGGAGTGCGGCCATCCTCCTCCTCCTCCTGCCTCTGCTTCAGCACAGAGCGGGACATGGGGAAAGGGGTGCCGGCCATCCAGCCCACGCCGTGATCCTCGCCACCCAGTGAGCCCTCACCACCCCTTGGTGATGCTCAGCACCAGCTGGGCTCCCCCAGCTGGGTACCCAGTGCCGACGGCGCCGGGGTGATGCTGCCCATCCCGGCCAGTCCTTGGAGCCTCCCGGAGCCCTGCGGATGGGAGGTGCCAACCCCCTTGGCCAGCTGCATCCCCCGTCACCGTTATTTCACACCAGGCACAGGTCCGAGAGGAGCCGAGCCGGCAGCAAGGCCCGGTGTGGGCAAAGGGGGGGAACCACGTGTTTCCCCCCCAGCCTGCAAAACCCGTGGGGTTTCGCTCCGCCGGCGCCCTCCCCTCCCCAGAAACAAGCGGGGCAACGAGCTTGCACAACCAGCGAGCCCCCTGCGACGGCGCAGACCCCTGCCCAGCCCCCCCCCCAGGATGGGGCTTGCCGCTGGCACAGCTGACGCCAAGGCAAAAATAAAATAAAAATAAAAACAAAAAACCCCAAAGCGCTCTGTTAAACAAGCGGTTCAAGGCGTTAACTACGTATTTCTCAAGGCAGGCAGGGGTTGAGCAAATAAAGGGCTGCCGGATTTCGGCATGACTTCCTGCTGCCGGCGGCTTCCTCTGCCGACAGCGACAGCAACGAGCCGAAAGACATTTTCTGCCGGCGCTCCCCAAGCAGCAGCCAGGGATTTTGCCGCCTGTCCCAGGTCCTGCCACCCCACGGTGCCGTGGGAGCCCTGCGCACTCCTGTATCCCACCCGGAGCGAGGCACTCCCTGGGAATTTCGGAAAAGGAATAAAAACCCCAACTGGCAGTTATTTAAAAATAAATAAATAAATAAATAAATTAAAATAAATAAGCGGCTGCCTTGCCCGCAGGCACAGGGCAGGTCTGTGAACGCCCACGGGAGCATCGCCGGGCGCTTTGAAGAGCGCGAGCGGCCCGTTATCGGTATGAAAATTGGGTATCCGTGGGGTACCCACTGCAGGCAGCACATGGGGCAGAGCTGGCTGCCCAAGACCCCCACTCCCCCACAGCGAGGGGAGGGCGAAGGTGGGATGGAGGTACTCAGGCCTATCCCGGCATCCCGGCAGGGGGACGTGTGGGGCACTGGGTGCCCATCAGTCCCGTTACCTCCACCCCAGCCGGCCTGGGGCCGGGGTGTGGGGAGCCCATAGAGGGGCCCCCGGGGGTCCCAGGCAGGCAGGACAGGGTGCCCAGGCTTGCAGGGCCTTTGCTGGGCGGGGTGCAGCCAGGAGGAGGGTGGGAATGTTCCCCCCTTGCACACCCAAGGGACGGACACCGACAGGGTTGCGGTGATGGTACCACAGTGGGGTGGGGCCAGCACCCCACTTCTGGGGGGAACCCCACAGCCTGGGGTGGGGCTGGCACCCTGCTCCTGGGGGGCACCCAAGGCTTGCTGTAGGGCCAGCAGCCCACTCTGGGGGGGATCCCCCAAAACCTGGAGTGGGGCTGGTACCCCACTCCAGGAGGGATCCCCAGCGCCTGGGGTATGGCTGACACCCCACTCCAGAGGGGATCCCCAAGGTCTGCTGCACGACCAGCATCCCACTGCTGGGGGGGATCCCTGGGGCCTGGGATAGGGTTGACACCCCACTCCTGATGGGGATCCCCAAGGCCTGGGGTTGGGCCAGCACCCCACTCCTAGAGGGGAACCCGGAAGTCTGGGGCGGGGCAGGCACCCCACTCCTGGGGGGGATCCCTGGGGCCCGAGATGGGGCCGACACGCCACTGGAGGAGCGGGGGGGAACCCCGAAACCTGGGCTGGGCCCAGCATCCCATTCCTGGCGGATCCCCGGGGTGGGGCCGGCACCTCCGCGGGCCGATGCCAAGGATCGCTCCGGTGCAGCACGGGGCGGGGAGCGGCGGCGCTGCCCGGTTCCGGCAGGGCCGGGTGGGGAG
>VFFE01007144.1:53819-71092 GCA_008921705.1 Burhinus oedicnemus | reverse complement strand
GCTTCATCCCTGCCCGGCGGGACGGGCCCCCACGCGGCAGCTCCGGGCACCAGCGGGCGGTGGGTCACGGTGCGCCCGGGACGGGCGGGTGATGGGCCTCGGTGTGCCCCTGGACCAGCGGGCACCGGCCATGGTGTGTCCTGGGACAAGTGGGCATGGGGCCATGGTGTGCCCCAGGACAGGCGGGCGGTGGGTCATGGCGTGGCCCAGGACAGGTGGACACCAGCCACAGTGTGCCCCAGGACAGGCGAGTGGTGGGTCATGGTGTGCCCAGGTACAGGCGAGCAACGGCCTTGGTGTTCCCCAGGACAGCTGGGCATGGGGCCATGGTGTGCCCTGGGGCAGACATAGGAAGGGAGATGGAGTCTGGGTGCTGGACTTTAGGCCTGGGGTCCTTTGGGTGCAGAGAGGCAGGTGCAGCCCCAGGGCTGGGAGTGTGGGGGGATGCTGTGTTCCAGGGCTACCTTCTGTGGGGACACGGTGTCACAGAGTGGTGGCTCGGACCTTGGAGACCTGCTTGTCCCATCATTGGCTATTGGGCTCAGCCCTCGGGGACCCACGTGCCATGTTGCCGGAGGAGGGACCTCCTCGGTGGGTGCCAGGACTGGGGTTGCCCGTGAGAAGGGATGGGACCGGGCAGGGTGCCACCAGGCAGGATAGGGCACCCAGCAGCTCTCACTCATGGCAGCGAGTACCCCCAGCGCTTGCCCCCCCATCCCCACCCCCAGCTCCCAGAGCAGCTCCCTTGTGAAATGGACCCCCCATGCAGCCCCAGGAGGGTGCCCGGCTGTGCCAGCTGCCCTGCGGGGCTGGCTTGTGCCCAGGAAGCCACCTGAGCTCTGTGCCAGCCCTGCAGCAGAGCCTTGCCGCCCGCCTGGGACATCCCAACCCCTCCTCAGCCCCCAAACCAGCACCCACCGAGCGGGGTGGGGGGCAGCGAGGGATGTTCTAATTTAGAAGCTGCGATGACAGGGGAAGGGGCGCAGCATCCTCCCACAGAGCCCAGCCGTGGGGTCTGTGGGGCAGTGCCCGTGGGCCCGGCACGGAGGGAGCAGAGCTGTTCCCGTGGGAGCGGGCCGCAGCACTAATAAGGCTTCGCTAACGAGCTGGCGCTGTGCCCAGGCCTGGGGCCGGCTGGACCAAAGCCCCGTGCCCGCGGGCAAGGGAGAGAGGGGCCCAGGCCGTGCGGGGAGGGGAGAGGGGGGGGATTCACTCCCACTCCACACCATGCCACGGGAGAGGGCTGGCGGGCTTGGGGCTGCCCCCTGGGGGTGCTGGGGGGCCACCGGGGGCACCCGCTGCCCTGGCACCAGGCACGGGATGCCTCCAGCCCCGCTTCCACAGGAGTCCCACTCCCCAGGGGTCCCACTCCCACGGGAGTCCTAGTTCCCCAAGGGTTCTGCTCCCACGGGTGTCCCACTCCCTGGAGGTCCTGCTTCCCTGGGGTCCCACTCCCACGGGAAGTGGGAGTCCCCGCTGCCCGGAGGTCCCGTTCCTCCGGGCCGGGCCGCCCGCCCCCGGCAGATCTCTCGCGGGCCGCATCGTGCGTGGGAGCGCAGCGCCCCCTCGCGCCCGCGGAGCCCTGCGCCCCCGCCTGCGTGTACCCACGTCCCCGTGGGCCCACCGCCCCCACCGGTGCGCTGCTGTCCCCGCGTCCCCATGCGTGTGTCTCGAAAGGCGTCCCCCTGTGTGTGTCCCCGTATCTGTCTGTCCCCATGGGTGCATGGGAGTGTCCGCATGTCCATGCTGTCCCTGTGTACGTCTGTGCCTGTGTGTGCACTGACCCTGTGCATCTGTGTCCCTATGTTTGTGCTGTCCTGCTGTATGTCTGTGCATCCATGTGCATGTGCATCCATACATCCGTGCTGTCCCCATGTCAATCAGTGCATGTGTGTGCACTGACCCTGTGCATGTGTGTCCGTATGTCCATGCCGTCCTGCTGCATGTCTGTGCATGAGCACACTGACCCTGTGCATGCATGTCCGTATGTCCGTGCTGTCCCGCTATATCTCCATGTGCACTGACCATGTGCATGTGAGTCTGTATGGCCACGCTGTCCTGCTGTACATCTGTGCGTGTGTGTGCACTGACCCTGTGCATGTGTCCGTATGTCCGTGCTGTCCCCATGTATACCTATGCATCCACATGCACGTGTGTCTGTACATCCGTGCTGTCCCCATGTACGTCTATGCATCCATGTGTGTCTGTACATCTGTGCTGTCCCCATATACATCCGTGCATCCATGTGCATGCGTGTCTGTATGTCCATGCTGTCCCGGGACGCTGCGTGCTGGGTGCCAGCCTGTGTGCCAGCTCCTCGCCCACCCCAGTGACGCCCGAGACCTGGGCACGTTCACATCTTTATTCTCGCTGCCAGAGGCTTCGCTGGCTGGCCTCCTCGCCAGCACAGACATTGTCCCCACAGATAATTTAAAAGTGTCACCTGCTGCCCCGGCGCAGGGGTGGCCACAGAACAACCAGGCTGGGGACATGGACACTGGGGCCACGCAGCAGCCGGCAGCCCTGGGGCGATGGCAAGGGTCCACCAAGCCCCTCATGGGCACTGGGTCACGGCTGCCCCCTCTGCCCCATATAGATATGTACATTACACAGAGGTACCCAGAGCAACACACCACATTAAAAAAGATCTACTCTTATATACAGTATTTATAAAAAGCATCCCAGCCTCCACCACCCTGGTAAAAAAATACGTCTCTTATGTACTTTGCTGCAGGACAGTCCCCCCACTGTGTGCCGCCCACCCTGCCCAGCTGCCCCCCCATGCTGGGAAGGGAAGGGGGGGGTGGGAGAGCTGCTCTCCGTGTTTTGGCATGGTGTGGGGCGTCCCAGCAGCGTGGGTGGGTGGGTGGCAGAGGGCTGCGGGGGCCTGGGTGCTGGCCCTGGGTGCAAGGTGAACAGGACCAGCTTGGGTTGCAGGGGTGCCCATCACCCTGGCATCTGGGCATGCAGACAGGGGGGTAGCTCTGGAGCCTCGAGCTGGCCCCTAGAGAGAGCTGCCCCAAGCCCCCCACACTTCCCACCTGCGCCCCTCGGGGGGAGGTGGGGGGCCAGGCCCCAGGCAGCCAAGCCACAGCACGGGCAGGATGCCAGCGGGCACCAAGCCCTCGGCGGGAGTGCCACCTCCCCAGAGCAATGTGAACAGTCCCCAAGTATGGCCTGGGGTTCACCGGGGTCCTGTCTGTGGACAGCGGGAGCCAACCCTTCCCCCGGCAGGCTCAAGAGCAGTGGCAGGAGGACCACACTTGCCCGCAGGGGGCCAGGGTGCCCCTGTGATGCTGGGGCAGTGGGGTGGCGTCTCTCCAGGGACCGGGGGATAGCAGGAGGAGAGGGCAGATGACTTGGGCATGGGCGCTGCCATGGGTCTGACCACCCCGCTGGACTTCAGCCCCCTGCAGACACTCTTCATCAGGGGTCTCGATGCTATCTGGGGGGGCCAGGAAAGTGCCCCAGTCCTCAGCCCCCATGGTGGGCAGTGCCCCGCATCCCTGGCAGTGCCTGCTGCCATCAGCTCTGGGTGTGCAGAGATGAGCTCCACCTGACAGCCAGCTCCCGGTGAGGTAGGGCAGTATTATTCTCCCCATTTTACAGATGGGGAAACTGAGGCGCGGAGCAGGGAGGGTACCCGCTAGAGCAGGGTGGGGGCACAGCACCTGCCCCAGGCTCACTGCCCCATCCCAGGCACAGGTCAGGGGGTGCCCGCGCCTGACATGGCTCATGCCCCCTCACCACCACCGTGGGTGATACACAGCAACGGCAAAAGATCCCCAGGGAAGCCTGGCAGGGCCATGGCACAGGGGCTGAGCCCGGGGCTGGCTCTCCTTGGGGCACCAGTGGGTGGGGGGGAGGTTGGCGTGGGCACCCGGTGCTGGCTAGTGGCTGCCGCCGCTCTTCCCGCCCCCTGTGGCCCAGTCGATGATGATGAAGCTCAAGCTCATGATCATGAAGAGCACCCCAAGGAGGGCGAAGCAGGCAGCCTGTAGGGACAGGGAAGTGGGTCATGGACAGCCTGGGTGACAGAGTCCGCAGACCAGCCCCGGGACCCCCATCCCTGTCCCCGTCCCTGTGCCCCCCTCATGCTTACCAAGATTTTGGGGGTGGAGCGCAGTGGCTCCTTGTCCTTGGGCATGATGCGGATGTAGAAGATGGCAGGGAAGATGAAGATGAGGCAGGGAGCGGAGGTGGCACCTGAAGCAGACAGGTACAGAGTGGGCAGGGTGTCCCCACCCCACGGCTCAGCACTGCCAGCCGCACTGCCAGCCCCACTGCCGGGCCAGGTCCTGACCACCCCCTGCCATCCCCGGCCCTGGCAAAGCCTTCCAGGAACCCAGGGACGCCGTGTCCTGGCACCATCCCCACCCCCTCCCCTGCAGCCAGGGCCTTGGCACTGAGCCGGGCACTGAGCGGGGGGAGCCCAGCTTGGGGGATCAAGTGAAATACCCAGGGGAAGAGCAAGCACCGGCCGGCAGCGTGGCAAGCAACTGGCACTGTACCACGGGAACCAGCCTGTCAGGACAGGGATGGGGCTGGGGACTCCCACACACTCCCTGGTCCCAGTCCAGGGAGACGGGGAAACTGAGGAACAGGGGGGTCAGTCAAAGCCCTGCACCAGGCAGGGGCAGGGGCTGGCATGCTGCCCACAACGCCCAGTGCCCGGGGGGGACAGGAGTGGGGCGCTGCCACACACCGATCATGCCAAAGATGCCAAGGATGGAGGGGGCAAAGATGACCAAGAGGTTGATGAAGGTCAGCAGGACCACAGCGATGGTGATGTGGCGGATCCAGCTAAAGTCCTTCCCTTGGAACAGCATCTGCTGGATGGCCCGCCGCACCTGGGGACAGGGACAGGGACTGGGTGTCACACTCCATCCTTGGACCCAGGGCCCATCTCATCCCTTGTCCCTGCAGTCCTTACAGTCCCCATCGTCCCTTCCCAGCCCTGTCCCCACAGCCCTGCCAGTCCCCATCACCCCCGCCCCTGTCCCAGCTCTGTCCCCATGGCACCACCGGTAACTGTCACCCCTTCCCAGCCCTGTCCCAATGGCCCTGCCAGTCCCCGTCACCCCTTCCCCTGCCCTAGCCCTGTCCCTGACACCAAGCCGGTCCCTTTTCCCAGTCCCTGCAGCCCCACCAATCTCCGCCATCCTGTCCCTGGGCCTCAGCACCATTGCTGCCTCAGTTTCCCATCTCAAAGCCTGGGGGGTGGCGGTGCCATCTGGCATCACCATGGGGCCACTCACCGGGAAGAGGACGATGGGGACGGTGAGGGTGACGGCTGTCAGCACGGCCACCCGCACACACAGGATGAGCACGTCGAAAGGGTCCACCTTGTTGTATGTGTGCAGCAGCTCCGACTCCACCCGGCCTGCAGGCACCAGTGGGGAGCCGCGGGGTGAGCCCCAGCACCTCCGCCTCCCCAGTGCCGGCGTGCCAGCAGGGCCCCCGGTCCCCTGCCCGAGGGCTCACCGTAGAATGTGAGGTAGCCAAAGAGAGCAGCCAAGAAGTACATGAGGTACATGACCATGATGGAGATGTTGGAGATACACTGCATCTTCTTCTTGGAGGGGCTGTGGGAGATGGTGGGCTCATCATGGTCCCCATGGCTCAGCCCACCCCATGGTACCCACTGGCACCGAGCACCCACCCCGCGAGGAGGGGTGATGCTGCAGCACCCTGGGGTGTAGAGGGGCTGTGCAGAGAGGGGCTGTGTTCCCCTTTCTGGGCTGTGTGGTGGGTCAGATCACACACCACCACCCACGCACCCTTGGTCATAACACCCACCTTGCAGGGGTTATTTCACTGACCACCCATCCCAAGTTGTATCACCCACCTCCCAGGCATGATATCACCCACCACCAACCAGCCACCCAGCCACCCTGGGTTATATCACCAATCTCCTGGGAGTGATAACACCCACCACCCACCCACCCCAGGTTGTATCACCCACCTCCTGGAATTGATATCACCCATCCCAGGTCTCATCACCCACCTCCCCGCGATGCCTCATAGCAGGTTCCACACCCAGATGGCACTGCGTTTGGGTTGGCGCTGGACAAAGCCCACCCCTCCCCATGTGTGCCCCCACCCAGGACTCACTCCTTCAGCTCCGTGTAGATGGGCAGGACCTCAGGGTGGCAGACGAAGGCGAAGGCCATGATGGGGATGGTGTATGCTGTCTGCGGGAGAGGAGGGACTGAGTGCCGGGGGCCAAGCCGGTGGGTGCTGTCAGCACCAGGACCACCCACCTTCATGGGGTACACGGGGTAGGAGCTCACTCAGAGCCCCAGGTACATCCCAGGTCCCTACCTGGGAGTTCAGGGTGAAGAAGCTGGGGGTGCAGGTGCCCTGGTCAGGTGCCTGGAGGATGGTGTAGCCGTTCTGGTAGTCACTGGTGCTGACGGTGGTGGCATTGAGGCTGCCTGTGAGGTTCCCCTCCTGCTCGGGGAGCGGGCAGGGGATCTGGAACTTCTTATAGATGACCTGGGCAGGGGGCACATGGGGATGGTCAGTGCCCAGCACCACCACCCCCCAGCACTGGCTGCCAAAGCCAGTACCGCACCCGGTGGGAGGGTGTCCCTGCAGGGACCCCTCTACGGGGCACCCTTTGCCGGCGGTGCCCCACAGTGACGCTGGCCCCCCACCCTGCCCCTGCGAGGGTGGGCACCAGGGCAGAGTGGGGCAGCAGCACATGGAGGGGCCGCATGCTCTCCCTTCCACTTTCCCCAGCGCTCAGCTCCTTCAGACAAAAATAACCCAGCAGTGTGACAGCACCGCCACGGAGTCTCCGCAGCCTGGAGCGCCCACTGTCCCCGTTGTTCCCGCTGTCACCACAGCACACAGCCTGGTCACACGCAGGCAGGGCCGTGCACTCTGGCAGAAGGGACGCTCGGCATTCCGGGCCACCAGCATGTGCTGGCGGGTGCTCACCGAGACAAGGAAGAAGCCCATACAGCTGAGGGAGAAGCCGCTGGCGTAGCCGAGGTAGCCTGGGGAGGGAGGAGAGTGGCCAGTGGGCACGGGTAGGACTCCCATGCTGGCTAGGTGCCCTCTCCTTGCCCACCACCCCCCGGCTGGCACCGTCACCCTGCGGGAGCCCCAGGGTGCTGGACCCTGGTGCTGCACACAGCATCCCCCTGACTTACCCAGCTGCTTCATGAGGGCCAGGGGCAGGATAATGGTGACGGAAACCAGGATCACCAGGTAGTTCCCGTTCATGTACCAGTCCCTGGAAGCAGAGGGCCTGCTCACCACCCTGCTCTGCCAGGGTGCAGGAGGCACAGGCAGCCATCGGGGGGGACTGTCTGCCATCCATGGGGACCCCAGAGCTGGCAGCTGCCAGGGACCCCAGAGCTGGCATTCCTGGACCTCTGAGATGGCATCCCCCGGGATGCCGGCATCCCCCGAGGCTGGCATCCCTGCTGTGCTAGCATCCTTGGGGACCACTGAGGTGGCATCCCTGGTGACCCCTGAGGCCAGCATGCCTGGGGACCCTTGAGCTGAGGTCCTGTCTACCCCCATAGTGGCACACCCCCAAGGGCTAGGGCCACTGTGGGCAGGCTGAGAACTGCTGTTCTCAGCACATGTTTGCCCATGGGCAGCCCAGGGTGCCAGCATCTGCGAGAGGGCTCAGCCAGGTCCTCAGCAGCCCAGGTAGAGGGAGCTGCCCCTGGCCACCCATGGGGCAGGACCCCTGCCCAGCCCTGGTCCCATGTGCAGTCAAGCACCCCAGAGCAGCCAGAGTCAAGCCAGGCTGGGAGTGCTGGACTGGTGGAGGTCCCAGTGGCAGCCCTGCCCAGCATCTGCCCGGCTCTCACCCCCTGTGCTGCCAGGTGGGGATGTGGGCACGGTGTGGGGGGGACCCATTCCCAGTCAGAGCTAGCACCACCCCCCTGCAGCCCTGGGCTCTGCTCAGGGAGGAAAGCCTGATCCCAAGGGGATGTGAGGAGCAGGGATTGGAAGTTCAGCCCAGTTTAATCCCACCCAGGGGCTTATTCAGCACTGACAGTTATCAAAAATAGTAGTGGCTTAATGGCACTAAATCCCTGCCACGGGCTGCACAGCTGGAGATGAAGCCCCGGCGCCAGCACGGGGAAGGCACACAGGCAGCGCAGGCAGGAGGCACTCACGTGGTCTTCTCCTCCAGGTTGAGGAAGGTCTGGATGACGAGAGGCACTTCGGATTTGACAATGTACAGGTAGCTGGACATGGCTGTGGGGCAGAGCGAGGTTGTGCTGCGCCAGCGTGCTCTGGTCCTGTCCCCCACCCTCAGCCCCACCACGTCCCTCCCCAGCCCTGTCCTCACCTCCGATGTTCTGCAGTGTGATGGCAATGGCCGCAGCCAGCTTCCCTGGCGTGCCAAAAGCTCGGTAGCCCAGCTGCTCATAGGCGCGGATGCCTGCAGGACAGGGAGTGGTGGCAGGGTGAGGGTCAGGAGGAGACTCCCCCGCACGGCCCCACTGGGCACCTGGCACTCACCCACGATGCCGGAGGACTTGAGCAGCAGGTGGATGGAGTAGCTGGAGAGCAGGGCCACCGCCGTCAGGAGGAAGCTACAGGAAGACAGCACCATCACCCGTGTGTCACAGCACCAGGCTCGCACACAGCCATGGGGCAGACCCTGCATGGGCAGGATCTGCCTGCAGGCAGCTGTCCTGGCAGACCACCCAGCCCCTCGCCTCGGCACCCGCTGGGTGCTCACATGGCGGATGGGCCCCAGGGTGAGGGCACCCCACAGGTGGGGAGCTACCACTGCCCTGTGGGTCTGTGTCCCCACACCCGAGGGAGGCCAGCACCTTGGGGCCATGTGGGGAAATCTGGTTTTGCATTAAGGAAGTCGAGCCTTCATCCTCCTCCTCCTCAGTGGGGCACATTGCCCGGCAGGGGTAGACAGGCTCATGCCAAGGACGGGCATTGCTCAGGCAGCAGGACACCGGTCCCTGTGTCACCCTGAGCCGGGGACCCCTTTCTCACCTGCATCTCTGGCACCCACTGATCCCCTTGGAAAAGCCCCCCCAACCCAGACCCCCACCCCCGAGCCCCTGCGGGCAGGCAGGACTCACAGAAAGAGGATGATGCCAGTGTTGGCCATGGCGTAGGCCAGCCCCAGGATGCCGCTGCCCATGATGGCGTTGCTCAGGTTGAAGACGGACATCCCAAAAGACGTCTTCCCTTCAAACTGTGCACATGAGACATGACGGGGAGGGGATGCACTGGTCACACCGGGAGCTGCCCCTGTCCTGCCACCACTGCAGTGCCGTGCTGATACTCACATCAGTGAAGTGCGTCTGCTTCTTCTCTGCGCCATGGGGCAGGAACTCCTCCATCTCCGCCGTGCCAGACTGGTTCTCCTCAAACCTGGCCACCGGAGGAAGAGGCGTGAGGCCAAAGCAGAGCTGGGGGCCACCATGCCCACCCCATGCCGGGGCAGCACCGCTTGGCATTGCAAGGGCAGGGAACAGCCAGGAGGACCCCCCAAGCCCCTGGTACCCCTACTTGTCCTGTGGTCCCTACCTGTCACCTGCCAGTGAAGGGACAGCGGAGGCAGTGAGTGCAGCCGTGTGCTTCCCATTGGGCACCAGCTCCACCATCTCGGCCTGGAGGGGCATGTCCGTGGCGTCCATGGCAGGGAGGCTGCTGGGCTCGCTGCGGGCTCTCCTCAGACTCTGCAAGAGGCGGGCAACAGGGGTCTGGCTCTGGGTGGGAGCACTGGAGGGACTGGTCCTGCAAGGTCTGCATCCACCAGGGATGCTGGAGTCGGGCTCAGCACCAGTGCTGGTGGCACTGCAGGGACAGGCACCAGGGGATGATAGGGATGCATCACCATGGCTGGACTTCTCCCTTCTGCCTGCTCAGCACACAACGCTCCATGGAGCTCACCCCAGCTCTGACAGCCCCACAAGTGTCCCCAGGTGGGACCGTCCCCTCACCCAGCCAGCTGTCCTGCAGCCCACTGCCATGGGACCCCTCCTCTCCCCTTCCTGCAGCATGGTGCCAGCCCCGGAGCTTCTGTCCGCAACGCCTGCCCACCTCCACTCCCCTGCCCGCAGCTCTCCGCTCCATGCCTCAGTTTCCCATCCCGGAGACAGGTACCAACAGATGAATGGAGGCATTTGGGAGGGCAGCTGGGGACGGGGCGTGGAGCTCGGGGACCCCTCAGCCGCCACCGTTACGTAAAGCCCATGGCACTGCCTGGCACGAAGGGCTCGCCCGCCTCCCACCGCCTGGGGCCGGTGCTGCTGGGGTGCCAAGGCAGGGGGCTTGGGGGCACGTCAGGGCCGGACAAACGGAGCAGGAAAGAGCGCGGGACAGGGAGACAGCTCCTTGGCAGGGGAAGGCGGCTGGGCTGCCGAGCGCGGGACGCCTTGGCAGGCCGCACAAAGCTGCCTCTGTGCGAGCCCCGGCCCTCCCCGCCCCGCTGGGAAACGGCACAGGGTGGCTTTCTGGGGCAGGCTGGCAGCCGGGGCAGGGTCCCCCACCACCCCCCAAAGCGCCGGGGCGCTGGGGTCCTGTTCACCCGGCCAGGAGGGCTCCACATTGGGGCCACATCCGGCCAAGGGACAATGCCACCCAGCATGAGGCAAGGGCTGGCCAGGTGGCATGGTCCCTGACCCCAGACTGATGCTGCTGCCCCATCACCCTGGTGTCTGGGATCCCCATGGGGTGAGCAGGGGACATGCCCATCTTTGTGCTCCCAGGGGATCGGTGGCCCTGGGGACAAGGCAAGTCTTCCCGTGGCACTGCTGGGGCAGGGAGATGCCAGAGACAGCAGCCCCCCTGCCACGCAGGGGAAGGATGCCACAGCAGGGTGTAGGTGCCAGCACCTCCAGGCTCCTGAGCCGCTGCCCTGCCTGTCCCTGCCCATCCAGGCCACCAAGGAGACCTGGTAGGGTCATTCCAGGCCACGTGCCAGCTGCCAGCACTGCCATGGGGGCCAAGCCCCTAAAGGCTGGCCTGGAGTGGGGGCACATGGATGGGCCACCCTGCCTGTGGCACCCAGCCCAGTAGGGAAACTGAGGCAGGGGGCACAGGGCAGGAGGGACCAGAGCAGGGAGGCTCAGCCGTGCGGGGGAAGAGAGGGAAGCGCAGGGCGGGTGCTGGGTGATGATTTATCCCCTCCATGAGGCCTCCGCTTGGGCCGGATCCAGGCACGAACAAGGCTGCCAGCATGTCCAAACGCCGCCGTTAACTCTGCGCCTCCCCACTGCCGCAGGCAGGCATCGCTGAACCCAGCGCTCCCAGTGCCAGGCTCAAGGGGGGCCGCCAGATCCCCAGTGCTCCATCACCTCCCCAAACCCCTCCAGCACTGCCGGGCTGCCCACGGGCAGGGCTCCGCTGCATCCCACCGGCAGTGGGCAGCGGCTGCCCCGCTCCCCCTGCCCGCTCCCCAGCGGGCGCCGGGGAGGCTGGGCGCTCTCCTCTGCAGCCCCTTTCTTCTCCCAGGTTATAATTACACCTCGCCGGGCGGCTCAGGAAATACCAGCTTCTTCCCCCAAGCGCCTCTCGGAATAGCAAGCGGCACGGCCGGGCTCATTTCGCATGCACCAGGCTTAGCACTGCCACCCAGACGCTTCCTCCCGCCAGGCAATGCTGGCACAGCCCTGGCACAGCCCTGGCACAGCCCTGGCACCGCTTGCTGTCACCTTCCCAGCCGGCCCCGGCCTTTGCCCCTCGGCCAGGGTCTCCCGGCAGTGGTGACCGGGGAAGGGGGAGAGATGAAAGGGGAGGGAATGGGAGACGCTTCGATCGGGCAAAGCGTGCCCTGCCTGCTGCTGTTTGCCTTGTGATAAGGCTGGGCAGAACAGCAAATACATGGAGCGGCGGATGGCCCCGGGAGGGGTGGCATGGGTCCCCCCAGGACTGGGGGGTGGCAGGTTCACCCCTGTCCCTGTGTGCCCATCTCAGTTGGGGACCCTCCACTCTGGGCAAAGAGCATCTCCCAGGGGATCTCTTCCCGTGGCATGCCAGCCCCGAGAGCCCCATCCCACCGGAGGGCTGCCGTGCCACCGCACGGATGGGGTGCTGCCGTCCTTGCTGCTGCGTTGGGCAGCCCATGTGCTGCCCGGCATCATCCCTCTCCTGACTGCCAGCCCCAGCACCCACTCGCCCACCCTGATGGCATGGGCACAGCCACGTGCATGGGCACAGAACCCCCCCACTGTGGCACCCAGGGCCACGTCCCTCGGGGTGCTCAGCCAGCGGCGTTGATTTCCCGGCATGCACCTCTGCTGCCTGCTGGCTCCGGGTGACAAAGACGGTGACAACACTGCTGCGCCGAGACCTCCAGCCTCTCTCTACCCAGCCCCGGCTCTCCCAGGGGCTGCTCCTGCTGTCCCACTGCTCGGTGACACCAGGAATGTTGTCCACCCCACCAACCCTTCAGTAGGGCCAGGCAGCCCGAGCCGGGCCCCGGTGCCGTCCCGCAGCCCCCCCGCGGGGAAGGCCGAGCCGTATGCGTGGGGCGGCACGTACCCTCCCCGCCGGCCACGTCTGCGTGCCGGGGCAGGCTACGTTTGGCCTCGCACGCCGCGTCCCAGCCAGCACAGATGCCTGCCCCCCCGCCTCGCTGGGATGGGGACACGTGTGTGGGGCAGCAGGGCTCCCAAATCCCTTCCCTGCCCTGCCAGGCAGGTGGCAGGCAGTCCTGGGCTTGCCCCAGCCCCCTGACAGCCTTCCCCGGGGGCCGGGGCACCATGGTGGGGGATCTGGTCCTGGAAGGGGCTGCAGCCCTCTGCCCCACACCTTGCTTCTACACAGACTTTATTTAAAAGGTGGAAAATCCCAGCTGGGAGCAAGGCACGGCCGGGAGGAGGGGGAGGGGGAGGTGGGACAGGGAAGCTCTGTCGGCAATGCCAGCGGGATGTGTCAGATGGGGCGTCCATTGCACCCAGCAGCGTGGCAAGGAGGACATGTATTGCCCCGTGAAATCCTGGCGCTTGCACTACGCTGGTTCCCCCAGTCAAGCCTTGGCACGGCACGGTCCCTGCCAGAGCACGTTGTGCCAGTGGGAGTACAGCACATGTGGGGACCAGCGGCCACTGCCTGCGCCCTGCGGCACCAGCCCAGGGTGTGATGACCCACCATGTGCCCACAGCCCATGACACCCTTCCATGGGCACCCACTGCTCTCCCCTGTGGGGCACAAAGGCGCTGAGTCTCCCTGGCAGCCGGTTGGTGCTCCCTCAGGCCAGGGACCCCCGCAGGGCAGAGACCCTCCTCCCCATCTCCTCTCCCCCTGCAGATGAATCCTGGCTAATCCACCGCCCCAGCTGGGGCCGCGGGACTATTCCGGGTGGTAATCCGGCTTTAGCGCCAAGCCTGCCGCAGCTGCCGGCCTGCGTGCTCACAGCCAGGTACCCCACTGCCGCTGGTGTGTACTGGGGGGGCGGGCAGCAATGCCCCACCAAGCATCCTTGCCTGCCCAGGCAGCTGTTCGGGTTTCAGCAGAGCTGGGCGCGCAGAAGTCTCATGTTCCCTGGGGCTGCGCTGGCTACAGAGCCCTCCCAGAGAGACATGCGGGCAAGCGGGCAGGGACGTCAGCCGTGTCCCCCACACTGCCATTAGCCCCGGCACCGCTGCTGGGCACGGGGTGACCCCCAGCCTGGGTCCCTCGTCAGCCCCTGGCACCGCCGTGGACACAGGGGTGTGCTGGCAGAGCTGGGGCAACAGCCCAAACATCGGTGGTCCCTGGGCATGACCTCCCCAGGGAGGCTGGCCCCAGCAGGGCAGGCGCACACAACAAGGACCCCTCCGCATCTCCCCTTGCCCCTCCACAGAGACCTCCCCCCCCCGAGGTGGCCCTGGGAGCCCAAGCGCTGGGAGCAGAGCCAGCCCGACCCTGCCAGAGCAGGGCCTGCCCTTCCCCCCCAGCACACACAGACGTGGCTTTCCCCCTGACCTGCCTCCTAAAATTAGCACCCCAAACCTGTTTTTAAACCTATGGCATTTCTCTCCCCACCACCACCTCCCAGCCAAGCAAAGGCAGTGCCATCGTTCTGCCTTCCCTGGGGGCAGCAGGCACCTAGAAGGACAAATCCAGCCACCCAGCAGCACAGCCCCACCACCTCTGGGGTGAGGGCTCTGAGGTGCACCTCCATTGCACGGGGACACTGGCAGCAGTGGGGAGGGGTGACTGGAGACAACCTGCCTAGTGCGCAGCTGGAGAGCCCCCCTGGGTAGCCTCACAGTAGACCCTCCTCAAATAGACCTGCTGGAGAACCTCATGAGATAGCCCCACCAGACACCTTCACCAGATAGCCCCACCAGAAACCCTCATGAGATATCCCCACTAGACAGCCGTGGCAGTCAGCCCCACTCATGGTCCCAGCACAAGCTGGGCAGCATAGTCACTGCTCATGGGCTCATGTAGACCCCGGGCAACCTAGGGTTTCAGCCCCAAATACTGCGCCATGGCTCAGCTTCAGGCCAGGCAATGCCCCCACCGCTCTGGCCAGGGTACAATTGGCAGCAGCAAGGAGCAAGTAGCTCTCAAAGCCGCTGTCCCAGCTAGCAGGGCTCTGGTGGCACCAACACCTGCCCCAGCAGCTCCAGGCCATCCCCACTGTGCCGTGCGGGGAGTGGTGTTCACCCAGGGTCTTCCCTCGAAGAGCACAAGCGTCACCCGTGTCCTTGGGAAAAGCTCTGCCCAAGCCCAGGGACGTGCCTGCAGGCTGAGCATGCCGACGGCTGGGCTGGCTCGTGGCTACTGACCCCAGCACCATCCCACAGCAATGGACGTGCTAGGGTCTGGAACACACTGGAGAGGGGAAAGGCACCATGGGGAAGGGGCTGACGGAGCCAAAAATCATGGGGGGGCCATGGAGAGGGTTTTCCAGTGCCAGAGCCATGGCAGAGCTCAGCCATGGCAATCCCCTGCCAGCCACACACCCCAGGATAGGGCCATGGGGGGAGCAAGGGGCTGTGGCACGAGTGCTAGCCACCACCATCATGCCAGGCCCTCCTGCATCCTAGCACTGGTACTGAGGCGAGCTGGGAAGAGCTGTGGGGAAACTGAGGCCAGGCAAGGGGAGACGTGCCCAGCACCAGGACACTGGCTGCCACTGACACAACCCGGCATCGAAGGAAGGGGTAGAGTCCGTGTGGGACAAGGTCAGGCAGCAGAGGTGGCTGGCAGCGTGGGGACAGGTATGGGGTCAGGGTGAGCACAGCACGAAACCAGTGGCACCAGCGTGACTCTGAGGGAGGCCAGGTGAGATGGCAGCTTGAGCTCAAAGCATCTCAGCCGGCTCTAGGCTAGAAGTTGGGTTTTGCTTTAAACTTAAAGTCAATGCACTGCCCATCAGGAGCTCAGGGCCACCCAGGGAGGATGGTGGCACAGATGGTGGCACTGTGGGGACCGATGGGCAGGTAATGCCTGAAAAAAAACATGTTAGGTTTTCTATTGTACCTCTGGAGACACATTTTGCCTTGGAAGCGAGGTGCTTTCCAGGAGTTCCCACTCCCTAAAATACACCCGGCCTTCGCGGGATGATACTGAGAGGTCGATGGCAAAAAATCCAAGCTACCATTTGCTGCAGCAGCATCGAGGACACCGGAAGGGACCTGCCTCAGCCACAGCCTTGTGTGCCCCCCACCACCATGACACCCCCAGCACAGCACCCTGGCCCACTGGGAGCAACAACCTGCCCACTATCAGGCCACCCCACCAGCCTGGTGTCTGCTCCCCAGCCTGGAGACAGTAGGACTACGCTGGCTGTCCCCCCACCAGCATGGGGGACCTAGCCAGCCCCAGACCTGCGTCAGCAGCCGGGGAGGCTTGCGGCGGCCGAGACCCACGCAGCAAGGAGGGCCAGGGGCACAGGGGGACCGTCCCATCCCTGACCCACCTCTGTTTTCTCAAGGGCTGCGTTTCCAAAGGAGCCCGTGGGATCCCACTCCTTCCCCCCATCCCCACGCGCCAAGGAAAATAGGCTCTGACGGTGCCTGTTTGTTTGCTGCGGCTGCGGCTCCAGCATGTGATTACAGCTGCAGCACGGCCGGGTGCTGTGGGGCCCTTTGCACCTCAGCCAGGCTCCCCCGCAGTGCCGGCAGCCCCCCATGTCGCCCCCGGGCCGGCCGGCATGTCCCTGCTGTCGCCCAGCATCCCTGGCTGCTGGAGCCAGAGCATGTCAATGCTCGGTCCCCAGGGCACAGGACAGCATCCTGGGGCATGGAGGGCTTTCTCTGGGGTGCTCCCCATGAAGCCAGGGGGCAGATGCACACTGCCGGCCAGCAGCAGGCACCGGGCAGGTCTAACGGCTCAGCTTGGTCTGGATCCAAATGCCAGTGGAAAATTCCCCATCTCCTCCGTGGTAGCTCAGCACAGCCGTGCCCTCCACAGCCAGCCGGGGCTCAGCCCCGCAGCAGGGCTCTGCCTCCCCTGCATCCCACCTGCCGGGGACTTGCTGGGTCCCCTAGCTCACCCATGCCACCACAGAGCCAGCCCCTGGCACAAGGGAGCCCAGGGCCAGCAGCCACCTGCCGTGCCTCAGTTTCCCCTTAGGGAAAGTTTCTCTCCGGAGGGACATTTGCAAGTCACCCCGGGCAGAGCAGACCGCTGTGCTGGCTGGCATGGGACATGCGTGGCCGGTGGGAATGCAATGTGCTGCCTGCCTTTCCGTGCCGCCATCCCGGCCAGCCAGGCTCTATAAATACCCCGGCCTGGGGAAGCACTACGTGCATGGCCAAGCTGAGCTCCGGCAGCACCCGTGGCGGCCGGCATCGCTCTCCCCGGCCGTGCCCCCCGCCGCGCACCGCTCCTCACCCAGCACCCTGACACCCGATCCCAGCCGCGACCGTTTCCAGCCTTAAGAAACATATGTCGTTCCCACGGGCAATTAAAAATTAAAGCAGAAAAAAGGGAAAGAAAAGGGGGTTTGGGAGCTGGTGTTATTATTGTTATCAGGAAAGGGGGCGGCGATGCCAAACCCCCCCTGGCACGGCGCCGCGGGCAGGAGCTTTGCCTGGGCATTAGGGTGGAAAGGCAGCGAGGCAGGGCTCTGCCTTCCCTCTGCCCTCGCAAGATTTGTTGCCCACCCGTGGGAGGGTTTCAGAAGCTGGAGAGAGAAGTGGCAGGGGAAAAGCAAAGCAAACAGCCCCGGGGCGCTGCCACCTGCCAGAGCTGCCGGAGCCCCGGAGCTCGGAGCCTTCCCCCGGTATCGCCGGGGGGAGTTGTCCGGCTCCGGGAGGAGAAGGAGGACGGGAGCAGGGGTTTGCAGGGAGCTCCGGGCTGCGGGAGGAGAGCGGTGCTGGGCGGGGGGC
>VFFE01007144.1:39873-53799 GCA_008921705.1 Burhinus oedicnemus | reverse complement strand
GGTCCAAGCCCCCGCCAGCCTTCAGACACGGAGTTCCCCAAAGGAGAAGGCAAAAAGCACCGGGGGGGCGCGCAACTGAGGGGGGACTGGGAGGGGGGAAACACACTTACCTGCCCTCCTCTCCGGCGCTGCCTGTACTGCGGGCTGGGGCGAGCGGGCCCCGGTGGCCAGCCCCGCGGTGCCGCGGATTACAGACTATCCTGCGGCCGTAATCCCGGCGGAGCCGGAGATTAAACCGGAGCCGGGCCCGCCCCCAGCGCGGCGGCTCCCAATCTCCGCGCCGCCGGGGCAGCGTCAGGGGCAGCGCCGGGGACGGACGGGCCGCGAGGGGGAGCGCACCCGGCCCCGGCCCCGCCTCGCCCACCGCCCCTTCGGCTACCGCCATCCCTCCGGGCATCGCCGCCTCAGCGGGCATTGGTGCCTCACCGGGCGTGGCCACCCCTCGGGCATCACCCACCCACAGGGCACCACTGTCCCACTGGGCATCACCACCCCACTGGGCATTGGTACCTAATCGAGCATCCCCATCTCACCAGGCGTCACCCACCTACCGGGCATCAGTGGTCCCTCACCAGGCATCACCACCCCATCAGGCATCAGTGCCCCACCAGGCATCACCACCCCACTGGGCATCACTACCCCACCGGGTATCAACATTCCATGGCGTATCACTACCAGCAGCACCGGGGGCTGTTGCCGGAGGCCAGCGGCCAGCACTCAAAGCAACAGGGCTGTCACACTCGCTCTAATCTAACCTAAAGGTCTAAATCCAGCAGCCATCAAGTACAGGTGCTGGGTTTTCTCCACTCTTAGCGAGGGGCAGAGTCATTCAACAGCCAGGGAAGGTCCTCCCCAGCTCACCCCACTGCCAGCTTCTCTCCCCAGCCTGGGAGATTCAAGTTACCCCCACATTAAACCAGCCCAGCTGGCTGCCCTGCTTGGGAGTGCCCACTGCGCCCGCAGTGACTGCCCTGGCACCTCCCAACACTGGGAGCAAACAATTCAGGTGGGACCATCCCAATGTGACCCAGAGTGGGGGGGGACACTCTAGTCCCCTCCTCTGGTCTCCATTAAACTTCCCAGCTTGAGCTGAAACACCTCTTTTTCCATGGAGACAAAATTTTGGGGTCTATCCCCACAAAAGTGCCCCAAAGAGGAAATTTCTTCTCCGAAGAGCATCCCACATGCTACATGGAGAGCCAGGACCTCCTAGCCAGTCAGCAGCCATGTCTCCACAGATTCTCTGCCCTTCCAAAGGTTTGTCACCCCAAAACCACTTCCTGCCCTGCTCAGCAGGGCACCCTGCTCCTCTGCTCTACCTGGCTTTTACTTCGGAAGAAAATCTTAGGGGTCCACACTGCGGTGAGGCGGGGGCTTGATGCACCCACCTCCCTGTGCAGAGCAGGGAGCCCTGCGCAGCATGTGGGACGGAGCCCCACGGCCGCTGCCGCACGTTGGCAGGACGTCTCTGTGCGTTGCTGGGAGGCTTTATTTGTGTTACACATATCTTTCATAAATCCTCGGGAAGCCTCGGGCGGCCTGGGATGGAAACGACTCTGCTGGCCAGCAGCAAGCATCGCCATCGGGCTGGGAGGAGGAAAACCTCCCCTCGCGCTGCCGGCAGCAGCAGCACCCTGTCGCCCAGACCGTCGCAAGATGTTAAATATTCAGCGACAGCTCGGCCCTCGTGCTCCCGGCAATCCCGCGGCTCCTGTTACTGCCGCTCTCCTTTGGCTGGAGACATCCATTAACTAATTTCTAATAACAGCAGCATGCGTAAGTGCAGAACCAGTGCTGGCTGGCACGCCGGGGGGACCAGAGGTAGCCAGGTTTGGCGTTTGGCACAGTGGTGGCGAGGGGGGAGTCGGAGGCACCCAGAACCATGGGCATGGCTGGGCTCAAGCCATCCACTTAACCCTTCCCCTGCCCTCGTGCAGGCGGGCGCCAGCCACGTGGCACCGGTGCAAAGATGTCCTGGGAATGGGTGGCAACGCACCTCGCCAGGGGTTGTAAAAGGAAGCCAAGAGCTGCCGCCCTGTAAGCAAACATGGTGCAGGCGGCTGGGGACGGGGACAGGCAGCGCGGCGGTGTGGCACGGGGTGTAGTGCCTGACGGCAGGGTGGGCATGCTGGGGGGCCGGGGTGCGGGCAGCCACTCAGAGCCTGCCTGCCCCTTCTCAGCCTCCAAATGCTGCCCTTCCCCTTCTCCTGTTGGCACAAATAAAGCCATGCCCCCTTTTTATTGTCCCCTCTCTTGTCATCTCACATGTGACACCCTTCTCCGTCATTTCCCCCTTTTCAGCTGGGCAGAGGAGATGCCCACACCATCCACACTGTGCCCAGCTGAAGCTCTGCGGAAAAAAAAAAAAGCAGTGAGAAGGAGAGGAGGCAAAGGGAGCAAAGACGTCCCCAAACCTCCCAAAGCCCAGCCCAGAGGGTCCCCGCACCCTGCAGCTGGCACAGGGTGGCTCCAGCCCCGTGCAGCTGGGCTGGCCATGCAGCAGGGAGCCGACACAGGGACCGGTCCCCTCACCGTGGCTGGGGGCTGCCCGGGAGAGGGATGGGCCAAGACCCTCCTCTCATCCCCCTCAAGCCCCCCGACTGACGGTGCTTCCCCGGCCCAGCCCGGGGCAGTTTTCCCGCCGGCTCCGGGGGTGTCAGGTCTGTGTCTGGGCTCCAGCGAATTGCGAAACTGCAGCCCTGCGGTTTTCTCTGGCCAGCTGGAAAGTTTGACGCCGGATTCCCGGATGCGAGGAGCCTTCGGGGGAGTGCAACACCGCACGGCAGGCGCATCCCGCCAGCAGCGTCGTGCCTCTCCGGTGGTGGGGAGCTGAGTGCCATGCTGGCAGCCCTTGCCCACAGCCCACCCCTGTGCGGTTTGTCCTCTCACCAAGCTCCCCCAGCCAAAATCTTCCCCGTTTTTCATTCTTTGGCCACACTCAGATATTGAGCAGATTAAAGTGAGCCCATAAAAGCCCTTGGCCCTGAGAGCGTGCTGGCGCGGGACGAGCCCGGCCAGGATGCAGCCACGAAGGAACGGGTGCCGTGCATGGCCGGGGCGCGCTCTCCTTGTCACGCTTGGTTTCCTTGCCCGGCCTCTGCGCCTGCTGCCTGCCTCTGCCTGCCGCTGCCCGCTGTTCCCAGGGCTGAGATGGGAGGTGGCAGGAAGATGTGGTGGAGATAACAGTTAGATCTGCATGCAAAGCGGTGTCCCCCACACACTCTGCCACCCCAGCCTCTCGAGCCCAAAGCCTCTCGGCGCTTGTCCTTGCTGGGAACATGCCGATGGGTGCCTCTGGTCCCCGTCACCAGCCATCTTGCAGGCACAGCCCCAGCACCCAGTGGGGGCTCTGAGACCCCCGCTGCCCCCCGACCCCATCACCAGAGAGCAAGTAAGGCAAAGGGGCCGGGAATGCTGGTGGCAGGAGGAGAGGGATGCCTGCAGCCGGCAGTATGGGACGGGGGGACACCGGGGTGACACCTGCCCAAGGCCATGCCCAGGGCAGGACACTTCCTTGCCCCAGCCCATGCCCAGGGCAGGACACTTCCTTGCCCCAGCCACCTCCTCTGGAAAAGTCCCCCTATGCCAGCAGCACGGCACCTGGGCCCAGAGCCAGTGGCAGGAGGTGGGGGGCAGCTCATGGCCCCCTCGCTCGCCCTTGACTGCTGGCTCCCTCGCGGCACACGCTGTCATGTGGCAGGGCACAACAACAACAAGGACTAATTGGTTAATGCGATTTCAAAACATGATTTGCAATTATAACTCGCCAGAGAGCATTCAGTGATCCTGCACATCAGGAGAGTGGGTTTTTCTCCTTCGTTTGTTCCTGGAACCTCGAAACCAATTAACTTTACAGAAGCCAGAAGCAAAGCGCTGCTCAGCAGACCTGAAGGGTGGGTTATCTCTGCGTTCAATCGCTTCCCTGCCAAGCGTGGCACTGGGAACCAAGGACCCAAGGACAAGCCCCGTGATAACCCCACCGCTTCTCCCTGCAACATTGCAGGGTTTGGAAGGGGGTCCCGGGGCTGTCCCAGCTCCTGCAGCTCCTGCGGGGACACAGGTCCCAGGCAAGCTCCTGCAGCTTCCAGTCATCAAGCCCCAAGTCCACTTGGAAGCACTTGAGCGCTGGAGGATGCCCTGAGTAATAAGAGATGGGGACAAACTGTTCCTCTTGGTGCAGGGGGATTGTCCCCTCTGTCACCTCCGGAGGTGCTGGCAGCAGCCTGCTCATCTCTGCCACGCAGGCAGGGCAGCTGTGTCCCCACTGTCCCTGCTGGCAGCAACCCACAGCCCCACCAGAGCCAGGGGCTTTGCTCCCATGGGCTTGCTGTCCTGCAGCAAGGGCTTAAATGCCTTTAAGGCAATTAAGCAAGGATTTAGCAAGGACTTTAACACCTTTAAATGCAACTTAAATGCCTTTAAAGCCAAACAAGCCCAAATGGCCGTGATGCTCCTGAAATGCCCAGTGCCTAGTGCCCTGCTCCAGGGCAACTTGCCTAGGTTTTGGACCATTTCCCCAGTGTTCCCAGCTGCTGGGCTCCATTGCTCCCCACATCCCTCTGGAAAGCCGGGCATGGGGCCGGCAGCATTTTCCCTCCAGCAGGCAAAGAGGTGCTGGGTACCAGACACTTGAGGGATGCTCTGACAGCTATCCCTTAGGAGGGTGCCAGGGCCCCACTCTGCTGGGGGACCACCGCTCACAGGGGGACCCGCCAGCTGGCAGGGAACAATCCCACATGCACAGGGCCCAAGGCTCTCCAGATTGTGAGCTGTCCTCCATCAACTCCCTGAGTCCCGGAGTACTCCATCCCACAGGGAGCTTGGCATCCTGCGCTGCAGCTACCCAAGCTCCCTGGGGACGGGGAGGGAGCCCAGGCAGCTCCCAGGGTCTCCGAGGAGGCACAAGGCGATGCTGGCAGCACAGGACAGTCGGGCTGGGCTGCCCGACACCCCAAAACCTGCCTGGGCTGGGCGCAGGGCCAGACCCCCAGCCAAACCCCCCTGGGACGCCAGGTCCAGGGCCAAGCCGCAGCTGGGACGGGCAGTTAATGTTTAGCAGAGCAGGAGCAGGGCTCCAGCATGGGGTGGCAGAAGGAAATGAGGGGCAGTGTTCGGGGGTCCGCAGCACCCGAAGGTGGGTGGGGGTCTCCTGTTCAAACCCGAGCTCCCCAGCAAGCTGTCACAAGCGCGGAGCTGGCTGGGGGAGCCGCGGGGGGGCCGGGCATGCTGCCCAGGGCCTGGGCGGTGGGGTGGCAGATGGCTGGGGAGCTGGGGACCGGGGAGCATGGGAGGACCGGGGATGCCTTTCAGCCCAGAGGACTGTAGCATCCTTGTTTAAAAGATATAAATAACCAGGCCAAAAACAGAGATGTGGCCACAGCAGTGTCCCTCCTCTCCCTGGGCGGTGGTGGTCGGTCCGGAGATGGCCCAGGAGCAGATATGGCTTGTGCGGCGCCGGTGAAGCCGCAGTCTGCTCCAGCTCCCTGCGGGAGGCAGCGGCAGGGCCGTGCTGGGTCCCCACCCTCACCGGGGTGACTGGCAGTCCCGGGGCCAGACGGCAGCACAGGGTCCTGCCGGGTGTGATCTGGCCACGAGGAGGAGAGGGGATAAAGGCCCTTTCATGGCCTGCCAGGGAAAAGGATTCGTTGGGAGAACCACAAAAGGACGTGCCGGTGCACAGGACCGAGGCTGCCATGTCCCTCAGCACTGGGGTCCTTGAGCTCCTGCAGCGGTGGGATGCAGGGGCCGTCCGCCCCAACCAGGGGGCAGCTGGGGAGCGCTGGGTTCCCACCAGCATCACCCAGCCTTGTGCTTGGGTGGGCTGAGCCTGGCACTGTTTCAGGCTGGGCAGCGCTGGCATGGTGGCCCCCTCCACGGTTGGGAAAGCCCTGGGGCAGCTGCCCCTCTCCCTCCCCTCCGAGCTGGCTGACAATTGGCTGCCTGGGGGACGCCGGCCTTGATCCGCATGGCTGGCCGTCCCCACGGCTGAGCAAACAGAGAGGAAAACAGCCCCAGCCGGCCCCCGCCACCACCGGCACGCGGCCAGGCACCCGGCATCCCCTGGCACTCCCGTCCCCGGGACCCCCACCACTGAGCAGAGCTGGTGGCACCACCATGTCTGGTGATGCTGGGGGGCTTAACGGTACCAACCCACCTGCCCCACAGCTGGGAAGGGGCTGCAGGGGCTGAGCCGGGAGGAGGGAGCAGGAGCTGGCAGCAGCACCCACCGCGCTGGCAGAGGGGCTGTGCCAGAGCAGCTAGCACGTCAAGGAAAGTGCCGAGGCACAGCCGGGGCGGCCCTGTGACCGCTGGCCCCGGGTATGGGGCAGTCCTTCCTTGCCCAGTCCAGGGGTCGGCTCGTCCAGTTCAGTGCTGTTTGCCATGAGGCTGGGCCAGTCCCCGGGCGCTGTGGGCCAGCTGGGACCAGCCAGTTGGCGGCGGGCAGCCGGCATGTGCCAGGGGCACGTGCTCGGCCCTGCCCAGCTGCCCCATGCACTCTTCCCCCAGCCCAATTCCCTGAAACCCATCCCCATCGGCAGAGCACATTGCTTCATGGAAATTCCCGCCCCCCCCTACTTCCCAGAGCTCCTCCCTCAGAGGGGCACCCAGCTCCTGCCAGAGGCTGGGGACACACCGTGAGTGGCGCTGGTCCCGTTTACCCCCAGCGCACCCCGCACCACCCAAAGCGCCCCCCCACCTGCTCTGCAGCACCCCCTGGTACCCCCACCCTGCCTGCAGGGAGCAGGTCCCACTCGTCACCAACAGCGGGCTCAGCTGGCTGCAGGAAGCATGGCTGAGGTGGCCGGAACGGGCATGGGGGACACCACCACCACCAGCAGTGCTCACGGTGGCACCGTGGCTGGGTTGGGGATGGGGACACAGACTTCCAGCCACCCTCCTGGCACTGCAGCTCCGGCTGGTCCTTGGGGAGGACGTGGGTGTCAGGGCACAGGCGGCTGCTCCAGCTCTGCCGAGAGCGCTGCCCGCTCCCCACTCTGCCGCCGGCAAGGTGAGCGCGGTGCCGTGGCTGTGGCTGGCCAGCCGCTCCCGGTTCCCACTGCCTGAAGCGCTGGGCATGGCGCTGGTGACCCGGCACACCGCCCACGCAGGGATGCCGCCATCCCATGACAGTGTGGGCAGGGGGAGCCTGCCCGCGCCCCACACCCACCCCCAGCCCCTCTGCCAGACAGGAGCACAGCTGGGCCACCTGCGCTGTGGCCAGTGATGGCCCTGCCCCACCACCACGGTCACGGCTGGGAGCAGGAGCCCTGGCACCAGAGTGCCTGCACCAGACCCACAACAGCACCGGGCTGACCCATGCCATGTCCGGCTGCCCCATATCGGGCTCTGGCTGCCCCATGCCGGGCTCAGGCCCCGCCCCGCCGCTGTGGGCACCGCCCACCCCACGCCAGGCCCCGCCCAGCCCCGCCCGCCCCGCCCCGCCCCGGCCCAGCCCCGCCCCGCCCCGGCCGCGCGGGCCCCGGCCGCCCTCTGACGGCAGCCGGCGGCACGGCCGGGCCTCGGCCCGCGCCCTGCCTGCAGCCTGCGTGCGCCCTGCCTGCGCCCTGCCTGCCCCCTGCCTGCACCCTGCCTGCGCCCTGCCTGCGCCCTTCCTGCGTCCTGCCTCCGTGCTGCCTGCACCCTGCCTGCACCCTGCCTGCAGCCTGCCTGCGCCCTGCCTGCGCCCTTCCTGCGTCCTGCCTCCATGCTGCCTGCGCCCTGCCTGCGCCCTGCCTGCAGCCTGACCGTGTCCTGCCTGCGCCCTGCCTGCGCCCTGCCTAGGCCCTGCTTGCATCTGGCCTGCACCCAGCCCTGCCAGGCACCCCTGGGACCCCTGCTCCATCACACTTATGTGACACCCAGCCCATGTGCTCCCTCAGGCCCATGTCTCCCCCAAAGCCCTCTCTCCCCACTCACACCCCAGCACTCTGCCTGCCCCGCCATGGGGCAGCCCCGGCCCCTCTCAGCCTCTCCTGTGGGACAGGGTGGCCGTGCTGCCTGACACCTCCCCAGGGAGGGCTACCCACGGCCTGGGGCTCCCAGCTACCTGAGAGCTCCCCATGGAGCTCAACATTGCACCATGCCCTGCAGCTCCACATGGCACCGCATGGCATGGGACACTGTGCCATGCCTCCTACCCCTGTCAGCTCCGGGACAGCCTGGCCTGGAGCCACACAAGCAAGAGCCTGGCTCTGCCATGGCACCAATGTGGCACGGGCCCAGGCCCAGCTGGGTTTGCCTGTCTCTGTGGCTGGAGGCTCCATAGCCTCTGGGGCAACCATGCCAGCACCTGGCCATGGTCACAGCAGAAGGAAAAAAACCATTTTCTTGCCTTCAGATGGAATTTCCCGTGTTGCTGTTTTATGAAATTGGTGCCTGTTTCCTCCCATGCTGGCGGGCACTGCAGAGCAGAGCCCGGCTCTCTCGCACGCAGCCCTGCCGGCGGGCAGCAGGGCTGAGCCTGAGCCTCCCTGTCGGGGGCAGGGGCAGGTGTGGGTGGCAGGTCAGCCACCCTCCTCTGGGGATGGGTTTGTTCCCGTCCCAGCCTGGCGCACTGCCCGCTCCACTACTTCCAGCTGAAGTCACCCCAGCCACAAGACAGACCTTTCTTCTCCCTCCTGCCCTGGCTGCACAGCTCCCATCGGGATAAAGCCACCGCAACCCCGGCTCCCGGCATGCCGGGTGGGCGAGAGGAGCTGTGTAGCTCTAACCGCCCCAGCCCGGCCAAGAGCTCGTTACACATTTACACCACGTTAATGAGGCAGCACAGGCTGCTCCCGGCCTTTGGACCACAGGGATGCTTTGCAGGCAGCCACCTGGCCCCATGGCCCCAGCACAGGAGGGCTCTGGGAGTGCCGTGGGGTGAGTCCCCCAGGCACGGGCACCGCAGTAGCAGCCATGTCCCCTTCCTCCTCCTCCAGCCCCGCTGGGCCGGGCTTTGCAGGAGCAGATGAGGCGGGGGGACGACAGCGAGCGCTTTCGCCCTGGCACCCCTCCAGGCGGGGACAGGATCAAGCAGGCAGGGAAGGCTCCTTGGGGACATCGGGATGCTCCGCGGCTGCGATCGGGGACCCAGAGCTCACCCACACCTCTCCCGCCTTCCTAGCGCAGGCGGACGGGGTGGTGGCACCCCGGGGAACCCCGGGGTGCCAAGGGGCTGTCCAAGAGTGGCTGGCCGGGTCGCTGGGTGCATGGGGAGGACACGGGACACAGTTGCCTTTTGTTGGTGCCGGCCCCGGGAGCAGGGACCGGGGCTTTGCGTCCCCTCCCTCCGCCCCCGCCGCCGGCGGGACTGGCGCCCAGCACCGGGGATTTGGGGTTTAAAGAGCAGGCGGCAGCCGCAGCCCTGGCTCACCCACCAGGCGAGAAGGCAGGCGAGCTCCGGCAGAGCCCACGCGCTGTAGCAGGTGAGATGGCGGCCGCAGGGCACCGGGCTGCCCCGCTGAGGGGGGCCACGGGGTTGGGGGGCCGGGGCGATGGAGCTCCCTGGAGGGGATGCCAGGTCCCTGTGTCGCCTCGGTGGGTGCTGGGTGCTGGCCGGCTCGGACACAGGCCCGAGAGAAAAGCAGAGGCAGTGCCAGGTATGCGCCGCCTCCTTGTCCCCATCACCCCATGGCGGAGTGGGGACCCCTGAGCCCTGGCAGCCAGGGCCAGCACAGCTGTGTTTGGGGGGCTTCCCAAGTGATACCCCTTCCCCAGGGTGCTGGTTTACGGGAAAGCGGGGTTTACCTGGTGCCCTCCCATCCCTGGCTCCTCCACCACGCTTGCCAGCTCGGCCCCGGGCAGGGCTTGCCCTGGCTGGCACCTGGTCGAGCTCTGAGCCGATCGAGGAAGAGGGGAGCCCGATGCCGGGCACCGGGCTGGGCAGGAGCGGGAGCTGGGCCGGCAGACAAGGCCCTATTGTGCCGCGCTGGGGCCGCCGGCTCACCCGTCAATAGCCGCATTATGCTCGGTGGTGGCCCCCCCAGCCTTCCCAGCCGCCGCGACTCTGTGGGAGCACCGTGGGAGGTGATCTGAAGTGGCTGTTGTGTTGGGGGGCCGGGGTGAAAGGAGGAGGGTGGGCAGGCCAGGGTGCCGGCGAGACACCCACCCCCATCCCCCCCCACCGCCTGGCTGGGTGCTGCTGGGTGCCATGGCAGCGGGATGCTGCGCTCGCCTGTGCCGCTGGCTTTGGGGACAAGATGCCATGGATGGGGAGCAGGCAGGCTCAGGGGGCACCTGCACACCCCTGTGTCTGCTCACCTGCCCTCACTGTCCCGCCTGGTGTCACCCATGCCAGAGGGGGCCACGGCCAGGCTGTGCCGCTGGGCGCTGCCCCAGGGCAGGGACAAGCAAGCGGGCAGCAGTGAGGGGCTGACATCAGCCCTGGGCGCGGATGCCACCAGGCCAGCAGGAACAGATGAATGGTCCCACGTGCTTCCCGGCGAGACACACCCCGGCTAAAATTACCAACCCCGTGGCAGGGACACCAGCCTATTTTTAAAGCCCAGAGAAGCTGGATGCCGCCAGTCAGTGTGTCACAGAGCAGGGCTGGAGGGGCTGGGGCAGGGCAGCAGGCAGGAGGGCTCAGCCAGCATCTGTCCTGCCCTCCTGCCGGGACAGGGAGAGGGCCAGGCCAGCGGCAGAGAGCCTGCATGCCATGTCCCACGCGCTGTGGCTTTGCTGAGGCTCCTGTCCCACTGGGATGGTTTTGAGGAGCTTCAAGTTCAGCGGTTTTCAGTGCACGGGACGTGGTCCCTCTGCCTGCCCCGGAGTATGGCTGCCAGCAGCCACAAAGCAGAGGGCAGATGGTCACCCCATGGCAGCAGGATGGGATCCTAGAAGCCCCAGATTCCTCCCTTTCCCAAAAAGCCATTGTGCTGCACGAGGAGGGTGGATGCCTCCTTCTTCATCACCACCCCAAAGATTCACCGTGCACCCCACAGCTTGGTCCCACAGCAGGGACACCCGACAATGGCAGCCCAGACGTGCTCAGGCACCAGGGTCCACCCAGCACCCCACATCTCCTGGGTGTCCCAGCTCAGCCTGGTGCAGGGAGGGGACAATTAAAAAGGGATTAGCTGGGCTACACTGACATGGTGCTGCCGGGAGCCGGTACCTAATCCTGGCAGGAATGCGCCGGGGCCATGCGGGTCCCTGCTGTGGGGGTCTCGCACCAGCGTGTTGTGATGTGGGGGTGGATGTAGGTCGCAGGGGTGTATCCATAGACAGGGTGTGAGCTGGTGTACCCCCTAGGACATCGCCACCACGCTGCACTACAGGGCTGGCTTGGGTGCATTTGCTTGCCACCAACCTAGGCCCTCGCACCAGCTTGGCACCCCATGGGCTCTGTCCCCTGACTGACACACCCTCCCCTTGCACCAGGCACGTGGCTGCCACCTGAGGCCTGATGCCAACCTGTGGCCCGTCACCATGTGCCACAGGGACATGCAACCACTTCCCTGCCTGCACAGCCGAGCCAGGCATGCCGGCAGGGAGACACCGGCACGCCCATCAAAGCACTGATGGGGAGAGATCCCCATGGTGTTTGTGGCACGGCAGGGCTCACCTCGCTTCTCCTGGAAAAGCCACAGGCTGCAGTGGGGAGTGGGGCTTGCGACAGGGAGCCAGCATGGCCAGGGATGGAGGAGCCATGCTGGCGAGGGGCCCCATGCCAGGGGAGATTCCCAAAGGAGTCCTAAAGCTACATCTTTGCTGCCATCGCAAACCACCAAGGGCCTCTTGGGGTGGCCAGCCCCAGGGGGGGTACCAGCTCGAGGAGGGTATCCTCATGCCCGGGCCAGCCTGAGGTGAGGATGCCTGTCCTCCCACTGCTCCCTCCTCTCCCACTGGCAAGCCGGCAGTGTCACTGGGAGTGCTGGCAAAGGCCACCCCACTGCACAAGCACATCTCTTGGCTGGGGAGCAGGCCCATGCCAAGCCCAGGTGGCACAGGGACACCTATGGCACCAGCTGGCATGATGCAGCTCACCTTGTCCCCCTGGGTTTTGTCTGGCCCTGGCCATGATGGCTCCTCTGGGACATTGGGCTTATCCCCAGCCTCCAGGGAGATGGGGGGACACCCTGCAGCCTCACTCACTCTGGGTCACCCCACAGGTCCCTGCAGCATCACCAGGGCTCTCCCGGCAAGGTACTGCTCCTGCTTGGGGTGCAGGATTTGTCCCCATCCCAGCAGCTAGCAGACACCCATCCCGGCCCATCTCCCTCCATGCGGGCTCTCCAGCAGCTGCTGGTCCTAGTCACCCATCCGATGGCATGGATACATCCCGTGCCATGCTGGCTCGCCCACTGGCACAGGAGGTGCAGGAGCCGTTGGCCTCTGCCTGACGCTATGCCGTCCCCAGGAGCCCTGCGGAGGTAGAGAGGAGCCGTTTCCTACCACAAACACCGCTGGGGGCTCAGGCGCTGCTGGCGGAGCTACCGATGCTTGCCGGAGCCGGAACCACTGGGGGAGATTTGGCCGAGGCAGCGATCCCCCAGTGCGGATCCGCCAGCGGCGGGGAAGGGATCAAAGAGCGAAGGTGCCAGCACCTGCTCACACTGCCGGCGGTGACACCCCCGTGCTGGCAGGGAGCCAGGCCACTGGCACCTGGCCATGCCGCCCTCCACGGGGCTGGCAGCAAGCACAGGGATGTGGGCAGGATGCCGGTGGCAATGCCCGTTCCAGCTGGAGACCATCACTGTGCCAGCACCCAGCGGCTTCAGCACTTGCCAGGAACACCCAGCAGGGTGGGAAGGGGTGACCAGCGGGCGACGTGGCGCATCCCTCCCGCGCCGTTTTTTCCGGAATGGAAGCCCAGCCCTTCTGACGCCTGATGGTTTCTCCAGGCGGAGCTGCTGCCGACGAGGTCCCTGCAGGGCTCCAGGGCTGGGGTGACAGTGACGCCACCCAGCCACCTCGCCACATGTGCCAGGAGCGGCACTGGGTAGAAAAGTCCCAGCTGGGTGGAGGGAAACTGAGGCACAGTGCTGGCACAACAAGGGAAGTTGTCCACTGTGCAGGGTGGGACAGTGGGGACAGGGATGCCGTGCCCAACCCTGTGGGGGCCACCCAGCCCAAAGTCCTGCCACAGCGCCCGGGCAAAGTCTTACAGCAAAGTAACTCCTGCTGTACCAGTGTCAGCAGCTCTCCGTCCCCTTGCTGTCCCTGTCCCCCTTGCTGCCCGTGATGCTGGGCTGGCGCTTGGCACCATGGTACAACCAGGAGGGGAATGGGTGGTGGTGCTGGGGCAGAGGGTGCCACCAGCCTGCCGGCACGCTGGTGCACCCGGGCCGTCAGCAGGAGGGTTACCAGCAGTAAGACGGAAGGGCATGGCCCAGGCACCCTGCCTGGCACGGTTCCTCCTGCCTGCTGCTGGCTTGCCTGTGCCTGCCTGCATGGCTGCCTGCTGAACTCACTGCCTGCCTGTGCCAGCTGTCTACCTGCACCTGCACCTGCCTGCACCCACTGCCGGCCTGCCTGCACCCGCTGCCTGCTGGCACCCACTGCCTGCCTGCACCCCCCGCCTCCCCTCTCATCCTGCACCTGCCTGCAACCCGCTGCCTGCTTGCCTGCACCCCTGCCTCCCCGCTCCTGCTGGACCTGCCTTCCTGGACTCCTGCAGCCACAGGTAGGGACAGCCAGGGGCACGGAGGGGGGGACACAACAAGGCAGGGGGTGGCCCCCAGGGCAGCCCATGTCTCCCCTCTCCCCGCCCCAAGCCCTGCCTGCCGAGGCGCGCGTGGCCCCACTGCCGGCATCGCTCGGCACTTGCTATTCTTGGCAGTGGCAGCTGGAAAATGGGAGGCAGCGGAGGAATTTTGTTTGCTCCGGGCTGGGCCCGGGCCAGACATCTGGGCTGCAGCTGAGCAGGGCGCAGGACCAGCCCCCCGCCGCCCCCAGCACGGCCCCCGGTGCCCCCCAGCATGGCCCCACACACCCCAGCAC
>VFFE01007144.1:28787-39853 GCA_008921705.1 Burhinus oedicnemus | reverse complement strand
GGGGGGCTGGGGGCTGCGTCCGTGCCCGGGCTGGGGGGGTGGGGTTGGCACCGGGGGTCACGGGGGCTGGATCTGCCAGTGCTGGCACCGGGGGTTTCCGCTGCTGCTGCCCGCCCACCCCCTCAACCTGCTCCCATTGCCAGCATCGGCCGGTGCAGCCGGCGTGGGGGGTCCGTGCCCGGGACTGCCCCGGCCCCTCGGCGGGGGCTGGCAGGTGCCGGGCAGGCGGGAAGACCCCCGGTGTCCCTGCCAGGGCCCTCACTGGCTGGCAGCCGGGGGAGCTGGCAGAGCCCGGCGGGTCCCCCGCCTCGTCCCAGCGCCTCTGGAAATGCCATTAGTGCCTGCCGCCCTCACGCCAGGCTGCCGGGCAGCCCAGCCCCACGGCACTGCGCCCGGCCGGGGCTGCTGCCCGCTGCCTGCCCGGGACCCACTCCCCACCCTGCCAGCCCAGGACGGGGCTGCGCCTGCCCGCAGGAGCCCAGGGCAAGCCCCAGCCGGCCGTGCCGGGCAGCAGGTAGACGTGCCCAGATCTGTGCCGGGCACTGCCACGCACTTGTGCCCCCATGCCCCAGCACCCACCGCAGCCTGGCTCATACTGTGCCTGAGCAGGGTGGCAGAACTTGGGATGGTTGCACTGAGCCCTGGTGCCGCAGTGGGGCTTCGGTCGCCACCGGTGTCTTGGTGAGGCCCCGGTGGCTGCGGCATGGGTGAAACCCATCAGCTGTGCCGGGGGCCGATGAGCAGCATGGCCAGGCTTGTGCTTCGCACGCAGCGCGGGGAGGTGCCAGCTGGCACGTCCTGTCTGCCTGCAGCTGCGTGGGGCTGCTGTGGTGTGGCTAGAGGGCGAGGTGGGGAGCTTCATGTTGGCACGATGTTTGCGATAACCATCACCTCCCGCTCCCCAGGGAAGAGCGTGCTGGTGCTGAAGCCAGAGGAACTCTTCCCCTACCCCATGGCGGGCACCCCAGTGTGGGCCCTCGGGGGGATGTGGGCACCTGCTTGGCCAGAGCCCCCCCAAACCCAATTCTCATTCACAGGGTGGTACATGGAGGGCCGGGGGCCAAACGGTGGGGACTGTAGCAGTGGGGGAAACTGAGGCACGGGACCCCATGACTCCCATGATGGCCAGCTTGCCTGGTACTCGGGAGCCTGCTGCCTGTCTGGGATGCCCTGTGCAGCTGGCACCACCCCAGTGCTCACCATGTCGCCGCAGGACAGCTCTGTGCTTGCAGGCAGGACCGGGCAGAGCCCAGCGCCCTCCTGCCAGCAGGACAGGACAGGCATGGGGAGGGCTGGGTGCTGCTCAGCCAGGCTGCCTCAGTTTCCCCACGGGCAGGAGGGAGAGGACTGCTCCCAGAACCTGTTTGTTTCAGGATCAGATTAATGGGGACTTAAAAACCGTGGAGTGATGCAGCTGGCCCGTGTCCCCCCCACAATCACCGGGTCAAGCCCAGTGTGGGGCTCCCTTTGTGCCATGTGGGGGTTGCCCTATGATGATGCTTGGGGTTCTCTGGATCCCATCAGCAGCGCCAGCGCAGGGAGGGATTGAGGTCTGGGGCTGTGGGGAGGGGGCTGTAACCCGAGCTGAGGTCTCGCTTCTCTGCCCCAGCCACGGGGCCGCCAGCCAGACCCTGGCCATGAGCTGCGCACTGCTCCTGCTCCTGCTCCTGCTGCGAGGCCCCGCCACCGTCGGCCACCCCCCGCCCGCTGCCACCCCCCGCCTCAAGCTGGCCTTCCCTGGTGAGCGTGGGACATGGGCAGGGTGGGCGGATGCAGGGTTGTGCATGGGTGCACCGGTGCCATGTCAGCACTCAGCATCATCCTGGGGGACAGGAGCATCCTGGGGGAGGGGGAGCAGTCAGCATGGCGGGAAGGGTATGAAACCCCAGCACTGCCGCCTCACCGGCACCAGTGCTGCCCTCCCCACGGGCTACCAGGCATTGTCATGGGCTGCCAGGTTCCTTGTCTGATGCCAGGCCCCCCAGGGCCACCTGCCTGCCCTTGGGGCTGTGCCTGCACTTGGGCCTTTGCTCTTGGCCCCCTGGCATGTGCTGGCTCAGGTGCCTGTCCCCCTGCAGTGCACTGCAGCGGCGTTCCCCAGTCCTGGCTCTGCCATGTCCAGCAGGGACACCATGCTGGCCAAGGAGCCGGTGCCGTATCCCAGCTGGCCACCCTGTGAGCTCCGGCATGGCGTGGGGGGCTTTGTCCGGCGGCAGGTCCCAGCGAGCACTCTCCTCCCAGCTGGACAAAGGGCTGTTTGTTCCCGCCGTGGTAGGATTAGCTCCACAGGGCAGGGAATGGCCCCTTCTCCCCTGCCGCCGTGGTGGGTGGTGCAGGGATGGGTGCTGGGCAGCGCAGGGATGGGCGTCAGGCTGGTGTGGGGATGGGTGCTGTGCTGGCACAGGGTTGGTGAACCTGGTCAAGCCAGTGGGACAGGTTTGGGGGAGGGGGTGGCATGGCGGGGGGGCCATGGCCAGACCCAAGTCCCCCCGGGGTGTGTGTCCAGGGCAGGGGAGCGTGCCAGGCAGTGGTGAGTGCCACGGTGGGGCCGGGCTGAGCAGTGCCGGTGGGTCCCGGCAGAGCTGCAGGCTCGCCATGGGCTGCGCCTCTTCATGCTGGAGCGCTCATGCTGCTACGAGGCCCTGCTGCTGGACGAGGAGCGTGGCCGCCTCTTTGCCGGTGCCCAGAACCACCTCCTCTCCCTGGCCCTGGACGACATCAGCCAGCGGGACAGGAAGGTAATGGGTAGGGACAGGGACACGCCGGCTGGGTGGCCCCAAGCGCACCCCGGGACTGTGAGCATCTCCCTCTCGCCCCGCAGATCTACTGGCCAGCACCGGTGGAGTGGAGGGAGGAGTGCAACTGGGCTGGCAAGGACATCACTGTGAGTACCAGGGTGTGCCAGAGGGGTGCCGGGAGGTGCCAGGGGGTTGCTCCATTGCCGCCTCCCTGTGCCCTTCACCCCCAGGCAGAGTGCATGAACTTTGTGAAGATCTTGCACCCCTACAACCGGACCCACCTGTACACCTGCGGCACTGGCGCCTTCCACCCCGTCTGTGCATTTGTGGAGGCCGGCCAGCACACGGAGGTGAGCCCCCCTACCCAGCACCTCTGCAGGCCCCCACTGCTACTGCCCCCTTGCCTTCCATCCTTACCCCCTCCAGGAGCCCATCTTCAAGCTGGACCCCCGGCATGCCGAGGATGGCAAGGGGAAGAGCCCCTATGACCCCCGGCACACGGCTGCCTCCGTCCTCGTGGGTAAGGGAGAGCTGAGCCTGGCACCGAGGGGCAGCCACAGTCGGGGGGGGATGCTGGGAGTTCCCCTGTAATGCTTCCCTTCGTGCCTGCCAGGTGAGGAGCTGTACTCTGGGGTGGCCACCGATCTGATGGGCCGGGACTTTACCATCTTCCGCAGCCTGGGCCGGCGTCCCTCCATCCGCACCGAGCAGCATGACTCCCGCTGGCTCAATGGTCAGTGCCAGGGAGCGGGAGGGCAGCGGGGCCGCCAGCACACCGGTGTGGCATCACTGCTCCCTGGAGGCATCAGGGCAATGAGTCCTCTGGGTTCAGCCAGACCCCGTCCTCCGCTGCCTGTGGAGGGTGGTTTGGGGGGTCTCTGTGCCCCCTGCAGACTCCTGGCGCCTGGTGGGGTCACACCCTCACCCTGCCTGTGCCCTGCAGCTGGGCAAGCGGGGGTCTGCACCCTCCTGAGACACCAGCGGGTGCCCCAGGGTCCCCGGGGAGCAGAGCTAGCGGAAGCACTGGAGGTGGCACCCCTCTGTCCCCAGAGCCCAAGTTCGTGGCTGTTTTTTGGGTGCCGGAGAGCGAGGACCCCGATGATGACAAGATCTACTTCTTCTTCCGCGAGACCGCGGTGGAGCGGCAGCAGGGGCTGGGCAAGACCAGCTTCGCCCGCATCGGCCAGATCTGCCGGGTGAGAGCCTCCATGGGCAGGTGGGCTGGGGGCCGGGGGTGCCCATGGGTGCCACCCGTCACTGCTGACGTTGGTACCCTCCCTCTCCTGGCAGAACGACGTGGGCGGGCAGCGCAGCCTGGTGAACAAGTGGACGACCTTCCTGAAGGCTCGGCTTGTCTGTGCCGTGCCGGGACCTGACGGAGCAGACACCCACTTTGATGAGCTCCGTGAGTGCAGGGCAGGGGGCCTCCCTGGGTGGCCATGGGCATCTCTGGCATGTTGGGGCAGCACTGATACCCTCCCTGCTTGCAGGGGATGTTTTTCTGCTGCAGACAAGGGACAAGCGCAACCCCCTGGTCTACGCTGTCTTCTCCACCTCCAGGTCGAACCCCCTCCCCACCATCCCCCCCATGCCCAGTGGTGCCCCCCTCGTCCCTCACATTGTCCCCTTTCTCTCCCACCAGCTCTGTTTTCCAGGGCTCGGCCATCTGCGTCTACACCATGGCTGACATCCGCCGGGCTTTCCTGGGCCCCTTTGCGCACAAGGAGGGTCCCAACTACCAGTGGGTGTCGTACCAAGGGCGCGTGCCATACCCCCGTCCGGGCATGGTATGTGGCGTGGGGGTGTCCTGCCTGGTGCCACCAGTGAGGTCCCAGTACCCGGGATAAATGGGGAGCGAGACCCTGCTCAGTCAGCACTGCCTCCCTGCAGTGCCCCAGCAAAACCTTCGGCACCTTCGGCTCCACCAAGGACTTCCCGGATGAGGTGATCCAGTTTGCCCGGCACCACCCGCTGATGTACAACCCGGTGCTGCCCCACGGCCAGCGCCCCCTCTTCCTGCAAGCTGCTGTGCCCTACACCTTCACCCGCATCGCTGTGGACCACGTCACTGCCGCCGATGGTCATTACGATGTCCTCTTCATTGGCACAGGCACGTGGTGACCCTGGGGCTGGGGCAGGGGGTGAGAGCTGGGGGATGCCAGGACTGGGACCCCCAGCCTCACCCCTCCCTGCCCACAGACGTGGGCACGGTGCTGAAGGTGGTCTCAGTGCCCAAGGAAAGCTGGCATCGCATGGAGCCGCTGCTGCTGGAAGAGCTGCAGGTCTTCCAGGTGAGACCAGCCAGAGCCCCCCTGGCACCCCTTTGTGCTGCCCGTGCTCTGGTTTGTGTCGGGGTGTTCCGGCTGCCAGGATGCAGGAACTGGCAGCCTGGATGCCTGGGTCTCCATGCACACCCTGACTCCTGCCCGCACTCTACCCACAGGACGCCTCCCCCATCACCAGCCTGCAGCTCTCCTCCAAGCGGGTAAGGGGGGACCCCAGGTGGGTCCCCGTGTCCCACCGTGGCTCTGCCTGGCCCCGTGCCGCAGTGCAGTGGTGCTCAGCCCTGCATTCACCTCCCCAGCAACAGCTCTATGCTGGCTCGGCCACAGCACTGGCCCAGCTGCCCCTGCACCGCTGCAGCGCCTACGGCAAAGCCTGTGCTGAGTGCTGCCTGGCCCGGGACCCATACTGCGCCTGGGATGGCACCACCTGCACCCGCTATGTGCCCAACATCAAGAGGTAGGTGAGGTGCCAAGGCACGGTGCTGTGGTGCCCATCCTGCCCCGAGGCCAGGGTGAGGGGCGCAGACCCTACTGCCACAGACCCTGCTCTTCCACCACCTTCCTGCAGGCGTTTCCGCCGGCAGGACGTCCGCAACGGTGACCCCAATGTGCTCTGCTCTGAAGGTGAGTTCGGACATGACTGGGGCTGGGGGTCAGCTCTGCTGAGGTGGGGGGGTAACAGCCAGGCTATGTTCCCCCCAGATCCCCGGCGGGGTAGCGTGCCCCAGAAGCAGCTCTATGGGGTGGAGGGCAGCACTGCCTTCCTGGAGTGCGTACCCAAATCCCTGCAAGCCCACGTCCTCTGGACCTACCAGCGCACCTCAGATGACCCACAGCGAGAGGTAGGCTTTTCCTGGCTGGGTGCCACTGGCGGGACTGTGCCGTGCTGAGCTGACCGCCCATCCCCGTGGGTGCCACAGGTGCAGGTGGATGAGCGGGTGGTGCCGACAGAGCGGGGTGTCCTGCTGCGCAGCGTGCAGCATTCCGATGCTGGCCTCTACCTCTGCCACACCACCGAGCACGGCTTCACCCAGCCCCTGCTGCGGCTCTCCCTGGAGGTGATCGGTGCCCGGCAGGCAGCGGGCATGGCCCCCGCCGCAGACCCCCAGCTCGCCGCCGGGCCCCCCGGCCGCAAGGTCTGGTACCGGGACTTCCTCCAGCTGGTGGAGCGGCCGCCGCTGGGGCCCACGGACAGGGTCTGCCAGCGGCTCTGGAGCCGGGGGAGACCCCTGCCGCCCCCCCGCGCCCACACCGGAGCCCCCGGCCGAGGGCAGGGCGAGGAGCCGCGCAAAGCCCGCCGCCGGCGCACCCACGAGGGGCCGCGGGCCGAGCGGGGCCCGCGCAGCGCATCCCCCTGGTGACCCCGGGGCCGGCCCCGGGCACCGGGCTCTGCCTAGGAGCGGGGCCGCGGGCAGGGGCAAAGCCCCCCGCCGGCCTCGGCCGCGCCGCCGGCAGCACCGGAGCCGGGCACGGGCAGCGGCGGGGGGCTGCGGCTCCGGGGCCAGGAGGGCAGCTGGGCTGACTGCCCCCCTCGAGGGGCTGCCGGCCGCCCTTGCCACCGGCGCCAGCACCTGTGGGGGGACCCAGCCGGCTGCTGGCGCCACAGGGTCGCCGAAATATTTATTAACGACTGTTACGGATGAATGTAAACCTGCCCCGGTGGGGGTGGCAGGGCGAGGCTGTGCCCCCCGGGCATGGTGCCACGGGGGAACGGGGCAGCAGGGCCACCCTCGGGTCCCGGGGCGCTGCGGGTGGGACCGGGACCCCGGAGGGGCAGGTCGGGCGCTGGCGGGACGCAGGGGTCCGGCGGGAGGAGGGGTGCCCAGGGAGGAGATGTGGGGGGGCACCGAGGTGGTGCCCAGCGCCCCGGGTGCAGAGCAGCGGCGCGAGGGGGCTTGTACTAATTGAGCACAATAAAGCAGAGGATTCAGCCCAGGGTCCCGCGTCTGCCCTAGAGCCCCACGGAGAACTCGGGGGGTACGGGGACGGGGAGGGGGTCGGGCAGGCGGGTGAGCTCCAGCAGGGAGCCCAGCCGGCACCCTGAGCCAAGAGGGTCGGGGTGCTCGGTGCTTGGATGGGGGGGCCGAGTCCCGTAGGGGTGTCGCCAAGGCCGATGGGGCCCCCCCAGGCTTACAGCTCCCCACGCTTTTGTTTCTGCAAGATGAAAACCGAAACTTTACTTGCCGTTTCCCCAGTGTCAGCAGCCCAGCGCTTAAGGCAGTGACGGGAGGTGACCTCGGGGTCTGCTGCCTCCCACCGCCTGCGGTGGCACCAGGTCCCCCCCGGTGACACCAGCACCAGCCACGTCCCAGCGCTGGCTGCGCCCCAGCCAGGACACTTGAGCCCCCGGCGTGGGCACAGGCAGGCGCTGGGGCAGGCAGAGCACCCCCAGCTCCGGGCAGGGCCCCGCGCAGGGTCCCCGTGGTGGGACGCCGCCTCCGGCCAGCTGGGCACCCAGGGGAGACCCTGTGCCACCGTGGACACCCCGGGCTACAAGGTCCTGCAGCCACCCGGACCCAGCCTGCAGGCAGCTGCCTGCGCTGCCACCGTCGCTGCTGCCCCTCAGCTGGGTGCCGGGGTGATGACGCCGCCGCGCAGCCCCTCCTGCCTCCTCGCAGCCCCCGCGGCGGGGGCACCGGGGGCACCCTGCGGACCCCCGGGGAGCCGGGACAGCGGGCTGGGGAGAGGCGAAACGCCGGGGCCGGGGCCACCTTAACTTCCCGGCCGTGACGTCATCGGGGTGGTGACACCGGGAAGGTTTAAAAGCTGCTGCGGGCAGGAGCAGGCAGAGCTGTTCTTCTCCTGAGGTCCAGCTGGCATCGGGCTGGCACCCCTGACCCCAGCAGCCATCCTGGGCTCGGGCAGCACCCATGTGTCCCTCTGCTGTCCCAGCAGCCGATGGCATTGATGTCCCCCCCTCTTCCAAACAGGGTCCCCCCGACCACTCCACCCCACCCCCATGCCTTTTGGCACTGTCCCCAACCCAGCAAGCAGCACAAGGATCTACCAAGGCATTTATTTCCAGCGTGGCATGGGGGGTACAGGAGCATCTGCTGGTGCCCTGGGCGATGCTCAGGAGTGCAAGCAGGCAGGGAAGTGGGGGTGCTGGGGGCCTGTGCCCCCCCGGAGCCGCAGGAGCATGAAGATGGTACTCCTGGGCTGGACATTGTAGTGCGCCAGTGTGTGCCGGTCCTCCAGCTCCCTGGAGCCATACGTGAGGCGCTGCTGGTCGGGGGGAGGCCCCTTCTTCTCGTGGATCTGCTCCTTCAGCTGCCGGACGGTGTCGGTGGGATATACCGTGTAGGTGGTGGTCCGGTTCCTGTCATCCTTCACAAAGACCTCCATCGCCTGGGGCTCCGTCTGCAGCAGCATCAGCGTGGTGCTGTAGAAGATGCCGTAGCTGGCCAGGGTCTCACCATCCTGAAGGACGAGGGTGCTCCTTCCCAGCTCCTGCTGCGCCAGGCGCTGCCTGTACTGGGGGATGCCCCACTCCTGCTCGATCATCTCCTTCAGCTGCCTGATGGTGGTGTCTGGGCTGATGGACCTTCTCAGGCTGGTGCCCGCCAGCTGCTTCACCTCAATCGTCACGGGCAGGGCAGGCTGCAGGGACAGGAGAACAGGTGGGCAAAGCCGGCAGGGGCTGGGGGGGTCGCGATGCCTGCAGGCGCCGGCAGCCTTACCTGCACAGCCCAGGGCTGGACAGTGCTGACACAGGGCAGCGAAAGGTCACGCACAGCTTCCTGCGCCACCAGGTCCCATCTATCGCCTTGGCCCAGGATCCCCGTGGGGTCGGCGGGGTCCAGGATGATGGGGCTGCGAACACAGAGGGCAGGCACTGCCATCAGCCCTGGGCAGCGCCACGGAGCGGGTGGCACGGGTCCCACCGGGCATGGTCCTCACCGTCGTTTGCGCAGCAGGCTCTTCACGTGAGCGCCGATCTGGCTGTGCTGGAGCGAGTAGCACGTCTCCCAGTAGATGCAGATCTCCTGGGGTCGGCACAGCAGCTGCAGCACCGTACGGAAGCCCTGTGCCATGTCGAAGGAGTGGCTGGAGTCTGTGCCCTGCTCCCAGGCATAGATGGTCAGCAGCTCCAGAGCATACTTGGGGGGCAGGTCCTTGCTGCAGCACCGTGGCTTCGCCCGCTGAGGAGAAGATGGGGACGGGGGTGAGAGCTGGCTGGAGAGGGTGCCCAGTGGGTGCCAGGGAAGCTGGGCAGCCCCTCACCTCCTTGTACCAGTGCTTGACCAGGCGCAGGAGGTTCTTCAGCTTGGCGGGGTAACGCTTCACAAACTTCTTCTGCAGCTCAGTGAAGCAGGGGGAGAACTCCCCGGGGCCACTGTTGGCTTTCAGAAGCTCCACATGCGCCTTCTCGTACAACTTCGCATCCAGTTCAGTGTCCCGACTTACCTGTCCTGTGGGGTGAGAAGGAGGGTGAGGCCCAGCCCAGCACTGAGACCACAGCCCGGCCCCGCGCCAGCCCACAGCCCTTACCCAAGGCATCGTAGGCGGGCAGGATGTCCACGTCGGTGGACTCCGAGTTCTCCTTGGAGTGGAGAGTGAGGCTGACAGAGCGCGGCGTATTGCCAGGACCCTTGTACCGGGGCTCGCTGATGTCCACGGTGAACTTCAGGCTCTGCCTGCAGGCATGCAGCCTCCCCTTGATCAAATCCAGGATATACATTCTGTTCTGCTTCTGGTCCTGGTAGCTGGAGAAGCAGCTGAGGAAGAGCACCACGTCGGCATCAGAGTTGTTCCGCAGGGCTGTGCCCTTGCCTGCCGAGCCACCCTGCAGAGAGATGCCCTGCCCGCTCAGCACGGCTGCCCCTCAGTGCGGGGATTGCCTGCCACCGTTCCTGGGGCTGCCAGGGGAAACTGAGGCAGGGCACGAGCTGGAGCAGCAGGACAGAGGGAAGGGTGGCAGCAGGGGTGCTGGCTCGTCCCCGAGCAGGGCTGTGCTCACCTTTACGGTCTTGTGGACGCGGATGTTGATCTCCTTCGGGAAGCAGTCCTCCTTCAGAAAGTCACAGATCTGCCTTACCGTCTGCTTCACCTGGTCGCTGAAAGCCGTGCTGGGCTGCAGGACCTCCATGATCCAGGTATCCAGCTTGTTGGCGGTCACCGTCATCAGCTCGCTCGTGGATGGCACCTGCCTCACTTCCATCCCGCCAGCTGTGGTCGCTCCCTCTCCTGACTTGCTGCCCCCTCCCTCTGTCCTCACCCTGCCTGCCTGCAGCTGTCTCTCTGCCTGCTCCTGCCCGCAGCAGCTTTTAAACCTTCCCGGTGTCACCACCCCGATGACGTCACGGCCGGGAAGTTAAGGTGGCCGTGGCCCCGGCCCCGGAGTTTTGCCTCTCCCCAGCCCGCTGTCCCGGCTCCCCGGGGGTCCGCAGGGTGCCCCCGGTGCCCCCGCCGCGGGGGCTGCGAGGAGGCAGGAGGGGCTGCGCGGCGGCGTCATCACCCCGGCACCCAGCTGAGGGGCAGCAGCGACGGTGGCAGCGCAGGCAGCTGCCTGCAGGCTGGGTCCGGGTGGCTGCAGGACCTTGTAGCCCGGGGTGTCCACGGTGGCACAGGGTCTCCCCTGGGTGCCCAGCTGGCCGGAGGCGGCGTCCCACCACGGGGACCCTGCGCGGGGCCCTGCCCGGAGCTGGGGGTGCTCTGCCTGCCCCAGCGCCTGCCTGTGCCCACGCCGGGGGCTCAAGTGTCCTGGCTGGGGCGCAGCCAGCGCTGGGACGTGGCTGATGCTGGTGGCACGGTGTCATCACAGTGAATGGGACATGGCCTGGGCCAGTGCCATCAGAGGCCCTGGAGTCACCACAGACTATGGGATGTGGCCGGTGCCACTGGAGGCCCTGATATCATACCAGGTAATGGGACACAGCTGGCATCAGTGTCACCAAAGGCCATGGTATCACTACAGGCAATGAGCTACAGCTGGTGTCAGCATCACCAGGGCTCCTGGTGTCAACCCTGGCAGTGGGACGTGGCTGGTGCCAGCATGACTGGGGGTCCTGGTGTCACCCCCAGCAGTGGGACGTGGCTGGTG
>VFFE01007143.1:2321630-2488646 GCA_008921705.1 Burhinus oedicnemus | reverse complement strand
CATATTGACAAATAGTTGGGGAGAGGAAAGTGTGATTTTTGCCTACAGGGGGTGCTGCCTTAAATAGCACATCTTCCGTTCGGCGGCGTGGTGGCTGGGCTCTGCCTGAAATCGCCTGCCTTTTAATGTTTGGAGAAGCTGAAAAGGCCAAAGAGAGCAGAATATGTGTTCAGCCTCCCTCTAGTGCTAGATTTTGTTAATCATCGGGATTGTTGGCCTGGGCGTAGGTGCTCACTGGCGAGGAACGTGGGTAACGCGGCGCAGCTCTTGCTGCCCAGGGCCGGCTGGCTCCTGGCAAGGCGCAGGAGCTCCCCGTGACTCTGTAAATAAAGCCATAGTCCGTGTGTATTACTTGCCATTCGAGATCCAGCTTTTGCAGATTTCTGGAACTCCTGACCTGATTTATTAAAATCTATGTGATAAGCAACTGCCTTTTATCTAAATTGAAGCCGTGTCCAACAGTATAAATAAATTACCTGGTGATGTTAACCCTCTTACTCAAACCTTGGCTTTGCAGGAATGCTTTTGATCTGTCTCCCTTCTTCTGCCTTCCTCGTGTGTTTGAGAAACAGGAATGTGATGTGCTCTGAATTAGACTTGAGCAAATAAAATGTATGCTCTCTGCATGTTTAAATGCTCACTAGCTCTCTACAGGTCAATATGTGTTTGCTCTATAATAGGGGTTTCTAGGCACTAAGGTGATAAAAATCAGTAATACAAAGTCTGTATATGTTGATGAATATCTGGATGCACGATAGATAAAATGCATGTTTTTATCATATACATATATATACACACTATGTATATGTATGAGAAATGCATAATGAGTGGGGATGTAGAGCAGACCTCCACGTTATTGGGGAACAAGTGTGCACATTTTATCCCTGCTGCTTTTTTGTCCCTTTCCGTGGGTAGCATCACCAGTAGATCCAGGATCACAGAAGAAAAGGAACACTGAGCATTTCTTTCAGGCAGCTCTTGATGCAACCCATCTTATACGCATGTTTGTTTTACAATGCCAAACCACATTCTATTTTAAATCTTTAATGAACCTCTGTTCCCATCTATGTAACTTTCCAATCCTTACTCTCTTCAGAATAGACAAAGATGCTTATTATAAACCACAAATTTTACTGAAAGGGTAAACTGGAAAAGTTTTAATTGTATGGCGTAAGCCTGCCATTCATCTCTCTGCCTCGCTATTAATATCTTGGCAATGTTATAATGCAATACAGCCTTTAATAGCTAAACCTCTCGGCAAGGACTACAAAGGAAGCAAGGATCCAAACAGTTAACTGTGCTCATTATTTTCATCATGCTTATTACTGTGTTATTTAATGTATTTGTTATGTTATTGTTTAATATAGTAACACAGCACACGGGATGTGCCAGGACCTGCACTGGTGCACACTCGTGCTTTCTTTGGGAGGAGGGTTGTTACTGAGGCTGGGAGATGCTTTCGGATATGGAACAGAGCGGCTTTTGATAATCTGCCGTACTGTGGGTGATGAGGTGAGGGAGCAGAAGAAAGCAAAAGCCTAATACAGATCATATGTAAATAAGGGTATGGGACCATCTAAGAAGTTGTGATAGGAAACAGAAAGGTCAGAGATGCTGCTGATTTTGATGTTCAGAGATCATCAAGCTAAAACCATCCCAGGCATAAGGCAGTGTTAGCACACGTGCCGGCTTGGGTCCAAACAGCGGGCTGTGGTCCCCTGAGGCTATGCCCAAGGTTACAAGCCCTAGTGGGCACCTCCTGGCTCGTGTGGGTACGTCTCTTTGTGGGACCCTGTCACACTGCTGGAGTCGGGTTCAGTGCAGGCACCTGTAGAGAGGTTGATCTGTAACCTGGACTATCCACCCGTGGATAATAGAGACATGAATGTGGAAAGTAATAGGGGAGGCATGGAGAGCATGCAGCAAAAGCAGGCAATTTATCCTGTCAGAGCTAGCACGGCCTGAGAGAGACAAAAAGGAAGCAAAAACATCATTGTATCCAAGGTAGAATTATTTAAGCGGAGGGAAAATAAAAAGATAAGGAAGATGTGGGAATTCTCCCATCAAAGCAGATGATCTAAGTGATGGAAGAGAGTGAGATAACATGATCAGAATTGAAGAAATTAACATTCTTCTCATTTCTGAGTGCTATTCAAATCTTCTGTTTGATTAGCAGGTCCTAGGAAAGATCTCTTGCAAGATCGGTTGCTCCTGTGTCAAATCCTGGGTAGCCTGTGTTGCATTAGGGAACTGTAATGCGGTGGTGAGACTAAGACAAACAGACTGTCAGTAGCAAGAAGGAATTCTAAAAATTGCAGCAGACAAATTATTACGCCTTTTCTATGAAGCTGGCTGGGACTGGAAGATGTGATTTAGAAAGTCAAAGCCTTTCCATGCAGCTTGGGCATGGTGGTAGGCTGGAATGTGACAGAGCAGACGGAGTCAGATTCCCACCTTGGTTTTGGTGCTTTAAGTACTATGATGCTGTGCGGTACAGAAATGAGCTTTGGTCAAACAAGATGAAAGGAAATACAGCTATACTGACTGGAGAATCTGTCTAAATTCAGTTTTACGGCCCAGGAGTAGTTCAAAGAGTAGGGCAAACTTCATCCTACTTTTGCCTGGCAGTAATGAGACATGGATATGGAGAAGTAGTGAGAACATCTAATTTCCAAGAGTGGAAGTGGCTCAAGTGCAGATTCCTGTCTCTGTTTTTCAGTTTCCATCGCTGGTGAAAAACAGCTTCAGCTGCCATGACGGGTGGTTTTGTTGTCAGAAAATGTCACCTCTGTGAAGGGTGTGCGGCACAGTGACTGAGCAAGCTGAAAGGTGGTAGAAATACCAATGAGAAATGTTGTTGTAGCCAGAGCTGGAGGAATTTTTTCCAGGTCAGAAGGGCAGGCATGATTTTAAGTGTCTGCTGCCATTAAACTTCATCTTTGTAGGACCATTCCCCACAACTGTATTTTTCAGTTTTGATTTGCTGGTGAAAATGCAGGATGTCGATTAGCTTTAACACATAAAGAACAGGTAAGGAAGAGCATCTGGAAAACATCATATGACGTTTTTAGCAGTGTGAGACGTAAAATAGAAATGTTTGGGAAAGCTGTAGCAACTCCAAGTGTTGCTGAAGCCAGCAAGTGACAGCTCCGCCAGAGGTGCTGTGCAAACTCCTCTCATTCAACAGTCCCCGAGCTACAGCTCCTTCCCTCTCCATCTCCTCATTTCCACATCTCTCTTTTTGCCATGGAAACAGCCTCATGTCTTGTCACGTCCCGGGTCTAGCCTTCCTCTTCAGCTCTGCTACTCCACTGGCTCCTGAGTCGCTCTCCCCTTCCTCCCCCCCGTCTCTGCAAATTCCCCTGGTTCTGCCCTGCAATACCCCTCAAAAGATGCCACGAGATCTGTGCAGACGTTTGGGCATCAGCGTTTCCCGCGGCTGGTGGTAGGGCTGCTCTCTGGGAGCAGTGTTTGATCGGTGCTAAGGTTTGGGCAAGCCTCTTAAAGACATTTAGGTAGGGAATATACTTTCTGTGCAGAAGTAAATCCCATTTGGCTTCTGTGGCTGTGTTGGCCCCAACCAGAAACACAGTTAAAAGACATTTTCCTGAGGTCTAATGTGTACTGGGGACACTACATTTTCTGATGCATGAATTCTTATTGGAAGACAGCAACTTACATTGATTTAACTGTATATGGACAGTATCAAAATAAACCTTGGAGCTCACCCGGGAGGGGTCTGCACACTGGGGATTCTCTCTGCAGGGTTTCGCAGTGGTCTCTGGGCAGGGCAAGTTATTTGTTGTTCAGCTTTCTGTGTAATTCGGGTCCTTTTTCTTCAGCTGAGGTTCTCACTTAGGAAATGTGTAGAAGGTAAGGTGTCCAAACGAGGAGGTGGTTGTTAAAAAAGAAAGAAAACCCACGGTCATCCAGCCAAATCAAATACCAGACACAACTGTCAGCCTTGAAGAGGAGGTAAAAGTAGGCCTAAATGGTTTGGAAAATGAGATTGCAAACTTCTTGAAGGCAAGGACCTTCCTCTGTGAATCAGAACTGCGGGATCTGCCCAGATGAGGTTTGCCTGCCCCGTGGACTGCAGCCATCAACCGCCCCACAAACGTGCGGACTGAGACAGAGTCCAGATTTTCCTCTTCTCAGCTTTGCGAGACATATAGTAGATTTTTAACGTGACTCATTTCTGCAGAAGCCAAACCCAAGCCATTGACTTTCATGTAGTTTTATACATCCATTTTGCTGACATTTTGCCAGGCTCGCTGGGAGATTCTTGAATCCTTGCAAACGTTTTGGCGCGCACCCCTTCCTATTTCAGCAAAACAAGCAAACAAATTCAGAAGTATGTTATATGTTTAACTTCTGGACTTGGAGCTTATTCAGGCTGTGAAAATTGACTGGCCAATTTTAATTTTACTTTTTTTTTTTTGTGGTGATTTCCTAATAGCTTCACAACCCATGTTCAGGAATGCTTTCTCAAATTCAGAGAAGCTTGACTGTGTGCTTAAACTTCATTAAAGTTGATAGAACTTAAGCACACGTGTAAAATTAAGCATATGCTTATGTTTTATACAGCCTTTTTGCAGGTGAAACAAGCAGCTGCATATGGGTTTCCAACATGTGATTAAATTCCAAAAGGAGTTTTTAAAAACAGTTTTAGTCAACCTTAATTTTCTGAAATTGGTAGCTTTAACAAAACCTATCTTTTTTGATTAAAATTGCCTGAGATGTGTCCCTTTTAAAAAGCTCTTCATTTAACTGTCACAATATAAAGTCTTGTGTGGGATAGAGTTTGTTCATGTAAATTTAGTTAAAGCGGTACAAACACAAAGTGATTTCAATAGATCTTTATGAACACGGCAGTGCTGTTGCTTTCTCACCTCTGCTGATGTAGGGGCCAGGCAGAGCCATTAAATTGTCAGCTGTGCCCTTCTGCCTATCGCAGATCATAAAGCTTTGCCTGGTCGCCCAGGGAGACCAAAGGCATCCAGCCTTGATCTGCAGACATCAAGAGATAGAGAAATCTTGGAAGTTTGTTCTAGCATTTAATTACCTGCAATATTATGCATAAGTGAATATCTCTGTTATTTTTAAATAGAATTTCCCTGGCTTCGGCTTCCCAGCTGCTGCGTATTTTTCTGTTTTGCTAGATTGGACAGTCTTGTGGTATCTGGCATTTTCATTCTCTGAAGCTGTTTTAGATAGTGCTGTCGAGCTACTCAATCTCCTTCATAAGTGAAACCAAGTGAGCTCTCTATGTGTCTCCTTGTCAGCTGTTTCTGCTTTTCTGGGGCGTCTCTCAAGTTTTTAAAATGCTGTCTTCCAAACTGGACATGGTATTTCAGCGCCAGACTCACCAGAAGTGTTGAAAGGAGTAAAATGACCTTCAGCTCTGTGCTTTCCTTGTTCCAGAATGGTGCCGCGCCGGGCAAGGGCTGGTGTTTAGTGTGGTTTTCCCCTATGGAATATAAATCCTAAGCTGGGGGGCTAGGTGTGACAGCTTACCCCGTGCGTAGGCGTGTGTAATTCATGGCTTGTCAGACATGTCCTGTGCTGTTGGAGGCCTCCTCCTCCTCTTCCCTCTTCTCTTATGCCAGAAAAGGAAAGAGGAAGATCACGACTTGGCCAGGATGTGGAGGTGGAGGAAGTCTTTGCTCTTGGACATTGCCATGGGATCTTTTATAAATGTAATGTTCACATCGTATGAGTCAGTGAGAAGGTCTTCCTTTATTGCAGCGGACACTTAATGAGCTATTTGGTTTCTACATTGATTAAACTTTGCAACTGTATTGGGGTAATTGGTTACTCTTCGGTTATGGTTCCCCTTGGAGCCAGATGATGAAATATTCGATACCTCCTCTTAGTTCTCATTTTTTCTGCAAGCAGCAATACTCTGTGGGGAACATCAGCCCTGCTTGATGGCTAATTAAACATTAATTTGTGATGATATTGGAGCAGATTTTAAGTTGGTGGGGGAGTGGGCAAAGAAGGGGGAAACTTTTAACAGTCACCATAATTATCAATAACAAGTCCTAATGTAATTGCATTAATTAAAAGAAAAAGGTTATATTCCCTGCTGCTGTAAAGTTAGTTACAGTCAGTGAAAGTCATGCTGGGTCAAAAGGATTTCATGGCCAGCTATTCTTGCCCCATGAACAGAGAGGTAGTGCTGTCCTGCGGAAAGCATAAAGAAAAAAATTATATATTCCACTTTATATTGTATATTCTGCGGATGAACAGGAACATTTCACTAATTCAATTTAATTCCCAAGGACGAGTGATTGTAACTCCACCCGGAGAATATTAAATTGCCTTAATGGAAAAATAAACTGGTTTTATTCTCCCCCTTCTTTCCCCATCTTCCCCATTCAGTTTTCAAATAACTTTATGTGCCTCCTTAGTTTATTAATACACTTCTCATCTTGCTGCTGATTTTGCATCTGGTAGCACTTAACACAGACAAGACTCCCAAAGCTTTTGATCAGACATGTTAAGTAAACTATCAGGACTGTCGGGTCTGGTGCTCTGGCAGATGTCGGCTCGTGGGATCTCTTCCTCCCTTGACTGTTCCTTATCAAATCCATCTTGTTGCTTTCATGTGCCTCTTCCCTATGTACTAGCTGGCCCGTAGTACGAACATCCTCTGGTTGACTGAATGACATTTGCAGTTTTTCTGTTTTTCAGTAGCATGGCAGCTTTGAAAGCCCCATTTAGCCAACCTTGAAATCTCCAGGACTTCCTTCTGTGAGCAAAATGCATCGGTCAGAAACCTGAAAAAAACAGGTGTGGGTTTGAATGCCAGAGGTAGAGGTATCAGTCTGTGATATGGGGAGCAGGGGGCTAGATAACACTGTCCTGGGGCAGAGCACATGGAAGCTGAGGGGACCAGATATCACAGGACCTCTGTGTTGGGATCTCCAGCTTTGGGGCACCTATGAGCGCACACCTAGGCTGCAAGGCAGATCTTGTTGAGTGCTTTGACCTATTTGCTGCATTCTCTTTACTACTGTCGCATGATTGCCTTCTGTTGTCCGCAAGGGTGGCAATGGGACAGGGAGTGTTGCACATTTCCTCATGGGCTATTGCCCATGCCCCATCACAGCCACTGGGGTCATCAGCTGCTGGCCTTGGACACAGTGCTTCAGCAGAGCATGGCCCAGACCATGGAGTGTGTTGGCTAAACCTCTGCGGCTTCATCCTTTTCTCCTCACTCAGGCAGGGCCAAATCCTCTTCTGTGGTCTTGAGAAGTCTGGACAAACCACGGGTGTTTGTGGCAGAAGCTTCTCTCCCGTGTTAAGGGCAGGAGCAGTTTGGAAGGGAGCGTAGTCCTGGGCTCTGTCCTGGAACTACTGCTGCTCATCTGCACTGGTGGCATCCTGCCCCCGAGCGGAGCCAAGGAGCTGGTTTCAGGATTGGGGCCCCTCTCAGGATGTGCAGAGGGCAATGGCTTATTAAACAGTGATGGAAGAAGGGCCACTGGCCCACGAGCCAGAGCTCAGCATGGCGGCAGCTTGGATCCAGCCCTCTGATCATGTGAAATCAGGGCCATCCTGCAGTGAAATTGCAGCTGGAGCTTGGATGGCTTGGACAGCCATTTGTTGGCTTCTGGCATGTTTTGTCAGGGCTGGGACAGCAAATACAGAGAATGAAATGTCCAGTAAGGAGCTGGGTTGGCCCAGTGGATTAGTGTCTTCCTTTGGTGGCCAGAAGGAGCTTGGTTGTGTCTCTGAGTTGCAGCACCTCACTCTCATCCCTCTACCTGTTTTCCCTTCCCAGGGCTGGTATCCAGTTGACAATAGCTCCTTGGGACAGGGATGTTTCCTAACTATTGTATGTGAGCAGAGCCAGTGATCTCTAGGGAAATATAAATCTTTATTGTCATACAAATTCATAATTGCAACAAAGTCTGTGCTGTCTTTCATAGATGTGTCCCAGGAGGCTGAGTGCAATTGGCTGTGATTTCTGTTGTCTCGGCTACAGGGAGGGAAGAAGTGGGTTTCCAGGTATTGGTCCAAGCCCTGGCACTAAGGCAATAGTCGGTTATTAACCCGCAGAGACTGACATGTACCCACCAGCAGAATTGACTCCTGGCTGGTGTCAGCTGACAGATAGAAAGCACAAGCGGAGGTTCATGTAAATGGCTATAGAGAGCCAGATCAGATCAGCAATGGTCAGTAGTGAGTGTTCAGAGAAAAACGTACAAGGGGAAGCACAGAACATTTTTTATTTATTAAATATCTTGGTGGAGTTTTCTTCCACGTGTTTCTCTAGCTGCTTTTCAAGCCCATGTAAACTCACAGCAACCACCGCATCTTGCAGCAGAAGTAGCTTAGCAGCAAGTTATGTGACAAAACACCTACCCCCTTCTCTTTGTTTTGAGACTGATGCCTTCTAATTTCATGCTTTCTTCTTCTGTTATCTGCTTTCTTTGTTTTGTATTTTTAAAAATTTTTTATTATTTGTCCTTATAAAGCCTGCTACACCACAGTGAGTTTATAAATTGGTTGTTAAGGTTTCGCAAGATGTCTCCTAGCAATGCTTAGCAAATAACTTTTGTTCATCCTCTTGTTCATTTGCCCCAGCTGTAAGCCCGTGCAGCTCTTTACAACACCTTGCTACTTCAGAGATAAGATCAATTAATACTCAGGATACCCAGTGTTATTTACATTTTACATGGGTGGAGAAATTGAATGTGGGACTGTGGCTATCCCAGACCCATGCTATAGGTCTGGGACTAAGCTGAGCTTGGACCTCAGGAGCACTGTGTGTCCTGTGGTTTGCTGTGGTACAGCTGCTGGTGCGAGCTTTGCCGTGGGAAGATATTTGGCACATTTATTGGCCCTTTTTGGGGCACTAAGGTAGACTGATGTTAGTGGATGATCGCCCTCCGCCCCATTTAAGTTCCATTCCAGGTAAGCCCATCTGCCTCCTTACGGGGAGATCTTCAAAAGTGGCCAGAGTTGTAGACTTTTTGCTTGGTTAAATGGCATCAGTGTCTAAGAGACACCGAATGACGCCTTTGAACAGCCCACTTCAAACTTTTGAAGTGTTTTCCTTTGGTCCGGCTAATATCCAGCAACACAAATCAGGTAAAACTATTCCGTGCCTGAAAAAAAAGAAAGAGCAGGGGAAAAAATAAATCAAAACCTAACTTCCCTTTGGCTTTTATCCTTGATGTCATCAAAAGACTAAAAAGGATATTTCAGGCCTGGCTTCAGCCTGATGGAACAGCAGGGAAGTTCTTTTCTATTAGATCCTTGATACAATCACGTCTGGTGAAATCACTGTGGTCACATCTGCTGAAATCTTCCATCATTTCGGAATTGTTTCAAAAGACTCAATCTTTCTGTTTTTAAAGAGCACGACTACTTTTCCAGCCCCTCCTTGGTGCCTGGAATGGTGATTAGGCATCAGTCGGGCATCTTAGACCCCCTCACCCCGGATGCCGCAGTCAGCTTGTGTCTCCGTGTGTGTGCTTGGTGGGGCCACCTCATGGGACTGTTTTAATTTACATTAGGGAATTTGAAACAGAATGTTTGCACTTGTCTTTCGGCTCAGGAGAATAGACACAGCAGCTTATCTTCATGGTGCCTCGTTTTCCTGATATATGCCCTTGAGGGTGTATTTTTTTGCCACTGCGGTGTCTTTTTGTGCTTTGGGTGGCTTTTGCAATCTTGGGAAGAAAACTAGGAAATTCTACAGCGAGAGAGATGGGGTAGCAAGGGTGTGTGTCTGAAAACGATCTTGCCTCTGGCAGTGGTATTGTTGGAGAAAGTGCAAAGAAAGGAGGGAAAAAAAAAAAAAGAAAAATTAAACACAAACCCCAGCTTGAAGTATATCAAGACTGAATCACTTTTGTTCTTCCTGGTTAAAATTTCTCACAGTCTATTCTTGTACGTATAGTGGATGCCATGAAAATCAAACATCTTTCCCTTCTCCCCTGCCTGCCCCCGGCTAAAATAGGAAATAAGAGCCCCATCTTTCTTTCTCCATCTGCAGCTCTGTCTAACCCCAGTGCCTGAGGCCGTGGAATAGAAAGAGACGCTGACTCCTTGTTTGGAGAGCTGTTTGGTTTGCTCTTCCTACACCTCAGTGCCTACCCGAGGATTTGGACAGCCTGCAGAGCCTGGCAGGTGGCTGCTGTGGGTGCAACCTGGTGGAAGCAGGAGGCGGTCGGTGAATTTATCAGCTCTGCTGCCTCATCTGTGGGTCGGTTGCATTTGATGGAGGAAAAGATAATAAAGTCTTTCAGGGCTAAAGTCTTTATTTACTACCTACCCCAATTTGTCTAAATTCCCCTCTTCCTCACTCCCCTTGTTGCTTTAGTCCTTCCTTTCCATGACTGCCTTTGCTGCAAAGGGCTTTTCTGCTCCCTGCCTTTCACTGTTCTTGGATGTGTAAATGCAAACAGTGTTGACCTGTTGCAGCCCAAAGAGAGCTCCCCAAGCACCTCAGGCTCCCAGTAAAGCCACTGTACCAAGAGCAGAGGGCACTAGGGGGTCCCAGCCCATCTGTTTCGAGTCATTAGCTACGATCTTTCTTAATATCCATGGTGTTCATCTCCATTCTTCCACTTGTGAGTTATGAGGTTACCAGTGACTTGTGATAGCACAGCATGCAGAGTGAGCTGATGCTATGAGGAAGGTTGGCTGTGTAGCTGTAGGTCTGTCTTGGATGTGTCCATACAAAGATAACAGCATTGCATTTCCCAACAGCAACAGCTCACGTTCCTGGGGCACAGCTCAGAGGTTGAGCTGGCCGCACGGCTCATGAAAAGCACTCAGCTCAACCTATTTTAAAGAATACTCGAGCAAGGCTAAGGTGGGCGAGAAGATGAATCTTGATGCTGGAAAATTGCACTGTGGCGAGCAAGTCCTGATGCTTTGAAAGTGTTCAGGAGTTTGGCTGTTGCCTTGTTTTGGAAGAAAATATACCCTGGGACTCTGGAGTCACTTCTAACCCGCTGTCCATGTCAGTCAGCAGGTCGCTAAGTGCAAAGCCACCCTCCATCTTTCCCTGACACAGCAGCACCATCGGGCATCAACATGATTTCCCGTAGAGGCTCAGAAGCCAACCTGGCAGCCCAGACCACATTGCATCTCTCGTCCCAGGGGCTAATGACTGTCCCAAGCTGCAGCACTGCGTGGCAGCAAACAGGGCATGCAGAGAGGGGAAAACAGAGAATAAAAGAGAGGCAGCTGGGTCTGGGTAGGGGAAGGAATTTGGAGCAAGAGCTAGGAAGAACATCTGGGAGCCAGATTCTTCTCTTTGAGCCTATTGCAAGACGCTGGCTTGGACAGATGAGAAGCGTTCTTGTTTCTCTGCTGTAACCTGCAAAATGTGATAAGAGTAGGTGATCTAGGTTGTAGGCAAAGGTGGCACCTAGGGAAATCATTGTGCTTTTCATGTCTTCTAGCTTGATGAATAGTCATAGGGCCTTTATAGCACAGTAAGGCAAATTTTCAGGCCCTGCATTGCCCTCTGCACTGCATGTTCTATAATGAACATCTGTCCCTTGGGGTGGTGCAGGGGGATCTGTGGCACTGACTGGTGTTGGGTGGTAGGATTAACAAAATTAAAGCCAATTTTCATTGGAACAGAGTGGGTTGACGGCGCTCAGGAGTGGATTACCATCACAGCTGCTCTGAGCTGCACACCAGGAATTCAGGGGCAGACAAACAAGCCGAGCAGTGAAGCTCTCTGCTGTTTTTCTGTCTTTTGCCTCGCAGCAGGGACTGAGCCAGGGGATAGGAGTGTAGGCGTTGCAGAAGTTCACGTGAGTGTATAGTCTCTGGCATGAGTAATTTGTTGGACTGGGTTGGCTTGTATTTGCTTTTTGTCGAACTCACGTTCGTCGGGCCAAAGATAGCACGCTTTTTCTTTTTAAACCCGTTTTTCCATATTCCGCTGGCTGAATGGGAGGGCGTGCAAGCGACATGTCTGCAACAACACCGTAAATCCAGACAGAAATAGAATTAGCAGTTCTTTCTGGTTCCGGTGTTTGTATCTGCGAGGTCGTGGGCTTAACTGGTCTGGGTTCCTCAGAGCAGAGCTGTGTCTGTGCGAACCTGTTGTGCCTTGGGACCTGGTGCTTGGGTTTTGTTCCAGAGCAATATCATAAAACTTTTATAGCAACGTCATGACGAAGAGCATGAGAAGAGAAATAACTTAACCCTCTCTTGCTGAAGTTAGTGTTGCGAATTCTTCTCCTGTTTCCACATGCAGCAAATCCCTCGATTGAATCTAGAGCGCTGTGGGGAGAAAAATGCAAGGCTTGTGGAGATGGGGAAGAGAGAGCAAGCAGAAACCTGTCTTTGCAAGGATTACCATTTCTTAAATGTACTTAAAGTCCAGTCCTGTCCCAATAAGGCCCTTACACACATCGGTAGCATTATTCATTGGCACTGTCATACTGCATTGTGCTCCAGCAGTTGTAGAATTGGGCTCTTAATCTACGTTGATTATGTTTTAATTGAATAAATAAATCTTTTACAGAGCCCAGAATCAATAGGGATGTTTCCATGCTATTTTATTTTATTTTTCTAGGTTTCCTAAGGACATTTAACTTTTACAACCTTACAACTTGTTCTGCAGCATTTGCTAGTCAGCTGTTGCGTAATTGTTCTGGGGAATGAGAACCTGGGAATAATATGGCCCAGAAATGCTAAGAAGCAGAAATGAAATTGGCTGATCCTCTAATCTGCCACCATCCCTTCTTTGCAGGGTCAGGGTACCAAACAGGCTATGTGTGGGCTGCAGTTTTATTCCTGGTTCTGCCATTGACTTGTTTTATCACCTTGAATGTTGGGGCCTTAGGTGCCCTTTGCATCTCCTCCCCTTTCCAGGCTGGCTTTTGGCTGCTTACCTTAAAAATTCTCTGGAGTGGAGCAATCAAAGTTTTTGTGTCTGGGAAGCCTGTGGCTGCCCTGTAGTTATAGGCCAACAACTGGAGGATGGAGAAAAACCAAACAAGAGCCACGAAGTGCACTAATAGTGGAAAGGAAATTGTACTTTTGCAGATTTAAAAATCCAGGTGCTTACAGCTAGCCAGGAGTAACGGTCTGCGGTAATTCCTGTGAAAAGTATTTCTTTTTTTTGAACAATAGTTTGGATGGAAAAACTTTGGCTCTATAATAAAAATAAGCAAGAAGAATTGAGTTTGTAAGTAGTTTCTGACCTGACTCTCAGCCTTTTAAATGACGTGTTCTTGCATAAAGCACATTGGAACTTGCATTTTCGTGTTAGTCAAGCCAAACTTATTGTAATCCAATAAGATTTAATAATCATTAGGAACTAATGAATGCCTCAGCACGTATAAGCTTGGCAGATCAGAGTCTGCCTGCTTTGCATAGTCTGTCTCTCTTTGACCAACTTGCCATTTATGTGTCAGATTGATGACTGGGGAGTTCTGTAAAACAGGTAATGATCGAATGCTCCTGAAATGAAATTTAAATAAAAACTATCTGGAACAGCCAGTGAGCCAAAGGAAAAGGTGAATTTTTGGCTTGGGAAGTCGAAGTAACTTGGTGTGAGTGAAGGCGAACAGAGCTGGATTGTCTATGGGGAGGTGCTGGTATGGTCTGAACAAGCTTTACAGTTGAAATTAGGTGAGTTGTTAGGTAATTCTTTAGTATTTTTATTATTGTCGTAGTCAAGCTGCGAATGAGCTCTTCTGCACCGAGCTCTGTAGTTGCACGTACGCGGAGAGACTCTGTCTGGGGGATTTGCAGATAAGTCAGACGTGGAAGGACACAAGAAAAATATTGACTATGACTCAGGTTGAGAAAAGACTTTCAATGTGTAATATTTCACTTGACTGAAGAACTTTGTTTTCTGTGCATGCCCTAAATGTGGGCTGGCTCAGCGGGGCTAGCTCCTGGCACCTGTATCACACCTAATAGAGGTCCTTAGCTGGTTTTCTAGAACTTCTCGTTCCTGACAGAGCTGCCTAATTTCCAAAGCACTGAAAACATTGAGGAGGGAGGTGTTTCACAGGCTGTACCTTTGTGCACTGCTGGGAAGTACTGCTGTTGGATTGGGCTGTACAGCGCAGAGGTCCTTCCCAGAGGTTTTGGACTAGGTTGATTTTTCGAAGACAAAGCGTGTGAATGAGTCCTCTTTTAAAATGCTTATTCTAGCAGGGATTGCAGTGCAGCCCTTGGACAGTGGCTTGGGGATCACATGCTCTCCTGCTGTGCTGAGACCTGGGGTTTACTTTTGGAGGTGGGTGGTGGTGGTGGTGAAAATGCATGTCTTTCCCTTCCAAGTTAGCGTCCCTACCGGCCTGGGTACAAGCGGGGCTGGGCTGTTATGAAAGCAGAGAGAAAGCAAGATGTATTGAATCAGAAAAGGGTCCTGGCTGTAGGTTGGTATTTGCTCTGGGTACGGGCTTTCCTGCATAATAGCCCTTTTCACAAGGACCTTATTTATGTTATTTTGTGACCGCTTACTGCAAATCACACCCTTCACCTTGAATCTGCTAGAAAGGAATTGAACTTTTTCAATTTTCCTTGAAGGAGCTCATTTTTTAGATGGGAATTGTGAAGAAGTGTTGAATCAGACAGATACAGCTACCACAAATTGATTTAAAATAATAATAGGTGCGGGTGGCCGGTCGCTGGCCACTGTGGCTTGCAGTTCTTCTCTGTGTTTTCTCTGGGATGGGAAGGTGGCAGAAGAGCTTTCAGGATCCAGGTCCTCCAAGCCCGTCCCCAGCTCTGGCTGCCCAGCCAGGCATCCTATAATACATCTTCTCCAGAGTCTGCGGGAGTGGGGATTGTCCTGCCTCCTCACCTTGGCAGCAGATTGCACACTGAGTTGCGTGATCCTCTAAGTCAATTTAACACAATGGGACCATTGTGGGAAATACATGAAGAAAAGCCCCAAAGCAGCCTAAATCCTTGTGAGATGGAAGCTTGCTGCTGGTTTTGGGAGAGAGCTATAGCATTTCAGCATGTTTGTCCCTGCAACCTGAGAGTTATTGCTGGGCATCGTGGTGGCTCTGTGAGGACAGCAAGAAACCGTGTGCCATGCCAAGTGGTTTGAATAACTGGAACTCTTCTTTCTTCTTTAAGGTGAATCCTGGTGGCAAGACGCTTGAGGAGAGGCGATCCAGTTTAGATGCAGAAATTGACTCTCTGACCAGCATCCTGGCTGACCTGGAGAGCAGTTCTCCTTATAAACCTCGGACTCAACAGGTTAGTGGCACATTGCGTAAACAGAGAGTGGGAAAGTGGCCAGCATCGACTGCTGGAGTCAATTTGCTAACCGCTTGGTATTTGTTGAGAGCAGGCATGCCAGTTCCTCCTGATAGCATCCAGATGTGGCTGTCAATGGGGAGAAGGGTGCAGCCGCTCTGAAGGGGGCACCGGCTCAAAAGCTGCCGTGCCTCTGATCCCGATTGTTAGATTGCCACGGCGATTGTTAGAAAAATACTTGCAAAAAATGGCATTTCATTCCCCTCGACTTTCCACCAACGATAGCTTATGAATTGAAACCTGCTCAGTTCAGAAGTACTTTTACATTTTTATTTTCTTCTTGGTTTTTGGTTTTGTTAACTTTTATCTGTCACGCTGCCAGAGGGATCCAGATATCCGCGTCTCAAGTTGTTTTCTTTTGTTTTTGTCGTCTAATCAGTGGCGACGAAGTGGCTTGGACTGTAGCTCAGCTGTCAGGGTGGCTGTAGCCCAGCACTGCAGACTGGAATTTGCACTTACTCTGCTGTGTCTAGACGAGGACTGCAGGGGTGACAGCAGATCAGCTAATTTTTGTCACTCATCTAGGTAGTGCTTGAGTGGAGCTATTTAAGTTCTGATAAGATGTCATCTGTTTATCAGAGGAAGTGGTGACACCCCAGTGGCACTTTAAAAAGGGCAATTCTTGAGATCTCTAAAATCATCCCAGATGTGCTTATCCCCAGTTGTGCAGCGCCTTCTCTGCCTAATCTCATGACTGGTCTCATTTCTTATACCTACATGGGTCTGTAGGCATGTATGCAGCTTTATGTATATGTTGTGTTCGTCTTACCAATGTCAGCCCTAAATAAAACCCCAAAGTCAAAAGAACCAAAGGCAAAGCTGCACGCTCATTACCCATATAGGCCATCTCTTTAGTCTGGGGCTTTTTTGGTTCTTTTCATTGTTGCTTTTCTTTTAAGTAGTAGACAATCAATACCTTTGGAGCAGAACTAAGGTAGTAATCAGAGTTCATTTAGATTTGCTCTTGTTTAAGTATGTGAAGTTAGCCAAAGCAGAGTTAAATCAAATTTGTGCACTGTTGAAAGCATCCATCTGCACGCAGAGGCTCTGACATGGTGGCCTGTGTAGCTCCTGTCCCTTCTGCAGGGACCTGTCAATAAACTCTTGTTTCATTCTAGCAGCATGAACACAGTTACTGCGTAAATTTATAAACCAATCCTGGAAAAACAGTCTGGTTTGGGTCCCTCAGTCAAAAAGAGCAACAATGTAAACCAATACAATTTCGTCCTTTTCCCAGTGGGTTTTCCTTGTTGTGATAAAAGAGACAAGTTTTAACAGTGATACTGCTCACGCACTGTGTCAAATAACCTGTGTTAATTTTGTTTGCACGGGCCAAACACATATGAATGCACACTGTTACTGGGATGTGCTTTATAGTGTCAAAACACTGCGAGAGTTAACTGGAAGAGATTTGTACTCACCATTTTCCTTGGCAATGCCTGTGGTCAGCTCCGGCATCTTCATAGAGACACGTAACTTCTGTAACCACTTCGCTGAGCATTTGCAGTTTGCTGACAGTACTGCTGACTGTCCCTGATACTTCTTCCTTTGGGATCTGGCATTCTCTGAATAGATTGGTTTTCCACTTTTATTTTGTACCTATAGCGTTAATAAATAAATCACAGTGGTCAAAGGCAAAGTTCTGCCGCTGTATTTGAGTTTCTGGAGCGTCGGAAGGCACATAGCCCAAGTTTTGGACTTGATCTGACGTCTTAATTTCATCAGCCTCCAAGATGACGTGTGCTCCTTGGTGCACATGCTCGTTCCTGTGGTGTTTTGCCCACAGTTCAGGTGGGGCTCTGAAGACTTGTACCCCATATCCACGAGTGATGGGATGCTGCTGCTCCCTGGTGCATTACAATAACTGTGTGGGATCCAGTGGGCAGAAGCAGCTAAATTTCATCTCTGGGACCAAATCCCAACTTTCTTTGTTCAGTTTATCAGACTTTTCAGGACTTACTGGTTAACGTAATGATGTCCCATGAAAAGTACAGCTACAGCAACTTCTAACTATAGCTGTTAGAAAAAGAAAATGCCAGAGTTGAATGTATCATCTGCTGTAATTAAAGAGTACTCAAACAAGTCCTTGAAAGGTGGAACTAGACCGTAAAGCTTTGATATTTTCCTTTGTTTGATCTGTACTACGTATTAAAACTGGTGAGTCATTTGATGGTCTTATAGTAGGATAATAGATTAGGCTGCAAATTGTGAGGTACTTACTCAGAACATCAGCACATTTATTGGATTACACCTTAGCTGACCTTCCCAAATTTATCAGAGTAATGGCTGCAGATAGGAAAATAGAGTTACGACTTGTTTTCAGAGAAGACGTTTCCAGTTATGCTTATGCGGTTAAAGCATTGTAATAATTTTACAGGTATACCTTGCCCTTGGGGATACTCCTGTTCTGGAATAAGAGAAATTTTATTGTTAGATTTCTGTTTTATTTTATCTTCAAAATAGTTTTAAAGCAACATAAACTAAACTGTAAAATAGTCCTCTCTCACTGGAGTAGGAGTGCTAGTGGGATAATGACAAGAAGTTTATTTAACATACCTGACCCATTGGCGTAAATTCACACAGAGGAGGAGGCTCTTTTGATCCTTGGTATGAGGTCAAGATTGCAGTGAGACACACTGCCCTGGGATGTGCCTCTGAAGCAGAAGGATTTGTACCATCCGCTGTAGGTTTGGAAAGTCCATGATACTTGTCAGAATGAGTGGGCCAATCTCAACCCTGGACAATTCCCCTTCGCCAGCAGACCTGCTGTGGAGGACATGGATGTATTATGATTCTCTGCACCATCCCTGCATTGTTTACCTGGGCATCACTCTGATAACATTGTTTTTGTGTACCAGGTAGGTGACAAGGATATTGCCATGAGCTGAAATTGACCACTGCTAACAGAGGGCAGGGAGAGAGTTTTGAGACCTGCATTTGGCAGCACCCTCCTTGTACCCAGTGGTCCTGCCTAATTCAAGGCAGCTGAGCTGGAAAGTGAAGGTAGGGGAGGCAGGTCCTGCTGGCTGCTTCCCGTGCCTCGGGCAGAGGTGGTGAGATGCTGTTGTCCTGCAGAGCTGTGCTGCCCTCTCCTCTGAAGTGATAAGTTTGAAAAGCGTTTTCTCAACATAGATCCTTTACAGAGCAGAAAAGATCTTTCCTCCCCATAGCAGCAGGTTTGGTGGGAGGAGGTCCTTCTGTGAGTCTGGTATCCCAGTGTGAGTCAACCCTAATGTTGCCGAACCTCAACGTGAAAGATTATCTCGGGCTTTGTTTCTGGTTAGTTCTTGTCTCTGTCTTGAGGCAGTTGTTGAGAGAGTCCCCTGCAGCAGAGGTTTTCTAAGCATTGATAGTTTACTTCATATTGTCCGTTAGTAACATGCAGGTGAGAAGCAGCTTTTGATCACCATCACCTCATCCCAGGGCTGAGCCCATGACTTGCAAGTGAAAGTCTCTTCTGACTGAGTCACAGAAGCAGTCAAAAGTGAGTACAATGCTAGGTTTTTTTTCTTTCAAAATTGCACGTATCAAAAAGAGCGGAAAATTACAAGACTAAATCATCATCTTTAGCTGCAACGCAGCAGTGTCTAAGGACGCTCTCTGTCGTGATCTGGTGTAGGAGAGACCACATTTCAAGAATTCAGCTGGAGCTGGAGTTTTAGAAAGGACCAAACATCACCTGAGCTTGAGAAGTTTCTGCGTGGCTTTCACCAGCACAGCCAGTTCCAGCCTTCTGATGCAGTGAATTGAAATGGAGGAGGAGACCAACATGATCTCAAAATTACCGTGACTGCAATGGCATGTTAATAGATGAGCTTGCTCTAGGTATTGTTTGAAGAACTGCAGATACATTATGAAAAAAATCTGATTAATATTTTCCTCCTGTTTGGTAAAGTTTTGAAATGCTGGTGTGATGAGTAAAGTACAGAGCTCCTCTTGTGTAGCTGCAGTGTGTTTTCTGTTTACATATCACACCTTCTAAGTTGCAGTAACCCGTTGGAAAGCTCGGAGGCAGAGAAGCCAATATGCCTTTCAGTAGTAAAAGGAGGTTCTATAGGCAAGGTATTTAGGTGCATAACTTTCATGGATGGGAGCAGGGGCTATTCCTAAATTGGGTGAACCCTAACTAGGGGACCTGGTGCATGCTGTGGTTATCTGGCTCCTCTATTTAAGAGCATTTTCATCAATTTTTTCCTGTTCTGCTTAAATCCTTGCTTAAGAGATGAGTGCAGCAAGGCCTTAAGCAAAAAAAACCATGCCAAATTTTAGCCCGTAAAATAAATGCTTGCATTTTTTAGAAACAAGAAAACTTTGTGACTCTGGAGGGAGGGCTTCCAGCAGAGGCTGTGAAAATGAAATACTGGAAATAGCAGCATATGAAAGCTCAGGACTTTTTGTCCCTGCTGTGAATTATGTATTGAATGCTGATTGCTTTGTCCAGAATTGGACACCTACCTTCTGAAACTCCTGAGTTTTATTCTGAATTTCCAACAGATGGTCTGTCTGTCAAAATAGGGCTTTGCGGGAGGTGTACCAGGTAGTAAAATGTACCTGGTCCAAAGCTAATTACCCTTTTTTTAAAGGCAACTACTGGGTGGCCAAAATGTGTGGAGTATTTAAATAGCAAAAAACCCATGCCTTGATGGTCAAGATCAAAACTACTTGTGTACAGCTCTCAGAGGCAGCTTGATCCAGAGGGGACTGGGCTGGTACTCTGGAGACCTGTTTTGTTCCCAGCTACTACCACTGTGCTACATGACCTTGAACGTAGCGTTTCTATTCTGCTTCCTCTCAAAATCTCTTGTGTCCTTTTAGCTTGGCAAGCTCTTCAATGTGCTTTGCCTCTTACTACCCATGTGTATGGCATCTAGCAGATTGAAGCCTTGGTCTGGGCTGAAGGCCTTTAGGTGATGTGGTTGCACAAATAATGAAAAAGAGAAAGAATTTTTTTTTTTTTTTTTCATCTAACAGATGGGGAAACTGAAGGCAGAGTTAGGCGAGGTGTCTAAGGATTCATGCCTATGTCCCTGCCTCTGTATCATTGCCTCCAGTACTAGACATCTGCCACTATCCAACACTCTCAGCCTGAGTGAGTAATATTTTGAAGGAAAAGAAGCTCATTCTCAATGTGAGCTGCAGAACAATAAAGTAAAGAAAATTAAATTAAAAAATCAGTGATACATTTTCATTAAGTTCCAAACACACTGGGAAATAATGTCTTCTAATGACTGGAATTTAAGAGGGATTTAAATGTTTGACAGCATTGGTTGTTATTCCATCACTTCTTTTGACAACCAGTTGGGGATAACAAAAGCAGTGAAAAGGCAATGGACATATTTTCTTGCAGAGTGATGGGACCAGATTGAACGGTTTCAGCTGTCGGATGGCAAACCACGAAACAAGGCAAAATGTTGAGTGCTGAAGACTCCTAGGAGCGCTCTTCCATGTGCGTTTCTAGTTTTAGTGCCCCACTTATAGCTGCACCAGGAATGCATGGTTAAGAGTTTGGGTGTTTTATCTTTGTTTACGTGGAGCTGTATCCCCAAACATGAGCAAAGCTTCCTACTCAGCAGAGCAACGCATTCCCCCTGCGTTGAAAAAAAGCCCTATGATTGCTCTTGATTTGGGCTCTGAGATTAACATACGGGCTCTGTGAAAAACAGATCGCTGAATCTGTATTCAAAACAGTCCGTGCAAATTTGCGAGTCCAGGCTCAGAGTCTGATTTCCTTGTTCCTGTTGTTTGCCTGAGCCTGGCTTGTTAGGTTGGTATGCACCAAAAGGATTTTGCAAGCACATTCTGCAGAGTATTTGCTAGCATCCCAGTTGTTGTCAGGAATGTTTTTCTTTCTTTTAAGGAAGAAGATTTAGGGGTACAAGCAGATTAAGATTAATTTGGCGGGTTCAGAATTAATTTCCCCCTCCCGTAGTGTTTATATGAGACAGAAACTTTGTGGTTCCTGAATTACCGGGCTCAGTGGAATTAGCTGTTTCAGGTGTTCTGAATCGTGCTGAGTCTTTTTCAATGCAATTTGGGCTGAAATTGATAGCTTAGCTTCTGCTGTCTTCAGTTATGATATTTGGGGTAAATAAAAGTGCCCAGGACTCCTTCTGCTGGTCTGAGCACACCTAATCTGTGGGCATCTGCATAGGTGTGCCAAAGAGGCGTCTGAGTGCAGCAGCATGACGTGGTACCCGGGCAGTGCTTTCCCAGTGGCAGCGGGGGCTCTCTGTATTTGTTCACTTGAGGTCTGTGCATTTTGGGGTTTGTGGGTTTTTTAATCTCTTTGGTTGTGGGCCAGAAGGGCTTGTTTGGAATAATCCCATTTGCCGAAACTGAGAAACATTCCCTGTCTATCCTAAAATGTTGATGACCGCTTAGTAGGACCATCCAGCTTCTCCGGAGCTACATGTGCTACGCAACACTTTTCATGAAGGCTGTGAGTTGCTGCCATTTCCCCATTGACTTGGATGGCTCGTGTGGACGCAGAGGGATGACAGTGTCTCATAGGGGTGTCCCCAAGATGGCATTGAGCTGATGAGCTCCAACACTTGTAGCAGCACTGGAGGGCTCATGCAGGCCCACCACAAGCCTGCTGTTGAGGGCTGTTCTCAGTGGGCTGTGACACTTTAGCCATAGTCACGGACATTAGGAATTGCACAGGCTGTTTTAAAGATAGGGTCGCCTCTGAGAGCTACGCTCCCCCTTCTGGCTGCAGCGTGCTGGCTTTGTGCTGTTTGGAAAATCCGGGTGGATTACTTAAAGTAGAAAAGGAAGCATCCCATCTGGAGCAATTTCAGTGGGTTCCTCCCAGTGCTCAAGAAGCAAAGCCTCTACATCCAGGAAACTCTCCTGCGGTTCCCCTCCAAAGGCAGAGTGACATTCCCACCCCATGTGGGTGGTGTTTGAGATGATCCCAAGGTTGAAGCTTTCTAGGAGCGCCGCTGCGGGCATGCTGGCTATGAGCGGGGCACGCCCGTCACGCTGTCCTCAACGTGCCTGCGGGCAGAGGAACGTACACAGGGCAGGGATGTTCAGCCACGTACGTGTGAGTTGAGAGGCATAGCCAACAGATGATTTCATGTATGTTTGAATTTGGCCTTTCTCTACAAGAAGGGAAAACCTTCCTGCGCTCATCAGCTCCAGCCGGCAAACTGACACTGCTCTGATTAGCAGATGCTCGAATCGGTTGCATCTGCTGGTATGTATTAAACCTTAATCCTTTTGATAAGAGCACGTCCATGAAGATTTTTAAAGAAAGTTTTCTGAGATCCCAGATTATCAGCTCGTCACAGATGAACAGGATAAGAGTGACCTTTGCAGGGTATTATTTCTTCCTCTTGTACTATCATCAGAGTGAAAATAAAGCAGCGCTACTCCTGCTGTTTCTTTTTTCTGCTATATAATCAAGTTCACAGAAATCTCAGTGAGGTTTACTTTTCCCCTTTCCCCTTTCTCTTTTTTGCATCCGTTTGGGTTTTCTGCCTACGTGCTTGGCTACAGCTTTAGATGATGACTGGTGTTGGATATATTGGACTTTAAAGTCTGTGCAGGCTCTCAAATTTGTGTATGGATAAAGATAAACATTTACTTTGGGAACAGTGATAAAAAGCAAATAGTACCTCATAATTTGGTCTTTTTTCCTTCTGCATTTGTGATTATTTTCTTGTGAATAGTTGGGAGCTGGGCTCTTGCTCTCTAAAGCTGTTCAAGGCCTTCTACCTATTGTTATATTTTGTTTTCTATCTTTTTCCCTGCAATGGGACCAAGCTGCTGTCTACCATCACCTCAGGAAGCCTGTCACCATTTCCCCATCCTCGGTTTTTGGCACTCGCAGTGGTTTGGCACTCATCTCAAAGGGACCCAGCGTGCTTCAAAAGCTGTCCGTGTGTCCAGCCAGCAAAGAGCAGCCACCTCTGGGGCAGAGATCTGCGTTTCGTTGGGACGTAGTCTCTGCTTGCATCCTTGCACGGGTGGATGCATCTGAGTGCTTCAGCGGCATTAGATTTACCACCACGACAGCAGCCCTGTGAAATACGGAAGTATGCTTGCTGTTTGATGGGCAAGGGAAGAACTGAGGCACTGGGAGATTAGATGACTTGGTTTGTGCATGGGTCACCAGAGGACCTGAAGCCAGACCACAGGTACCCTGCCACCCCATCACAAATTTATACTTCTCTCATAGCACATGCGAGCAGATGGGCAGAGAGTACGTGGGAACATTCCTTGTCAAGAGGCTTTGGAGGGATCTGAGGTGTGGGGAAATGCATCTGCCTCTGTCCTGGAGTGTGTGAACCAGGCAGGGGCAATACTTCTGTGGGAGGGTGTTGCTTGATACTCAGCTGCAGTTTTGTGATCTACAGGCAATAAACTTCTTGATGCTCTGTCTTGGAAGCAAATCCTGAAAGATTCAAACCCCCAGGTCTGTGTCGTGGACCTGTATCATCAGTGCAATGTCCTGGACCTGTGTTATCACTCTCTGATCTCACCAGTGCTTTAGAAGTGGGAAGTTGTTCTCCCCACCTGCACAGGACTGGAAGGAAGTGTATGAAGTTGAACTTAGTCCTGTGGCACAAGTTGGTGGTGTCCCCACGCATGCAGCAGCAACTCTCCTGCACATTGCTCGCCAAGGGAATAGTTTGCGCATTTTGAAATGAAAACGTAGTTGATTAATTCTTCCCACCCAGCACCCATCGGTGTCTGGCAGTTGGCTCCTCCCCACGTGCTGTTTGAGTCCGGCGGCTGCTTTTAAGTGGGTCTAAGAGAGGGGTATATGTATGCAAAACACAGTGGCTGGGAAGGAGAGAGCCAGACCCGTGTCTCTTGGGGAGCTGCAGCGTGGTGCTGGCTCTCCTGGCTGTGGCCGGTGGGCTGGTCCATCCGCACACGTGCACAGCGAGCTCTGAGCCTGCTGCGTGTCTTGCAGGCAACCTGAACTTTTGCTCTTCCAGACTGCGCTTTAACCAGGATCTCTGACCTGAAACATGGATTGTTTGGCTGACATACACAGATAAATGCCAAGGCTAGTACTAGGTGGGGGAAGGGAAGCAGGAGGGGCAGTCAGGAGAGGTAACGGGAGAACAGGAAGGGTCAGAGTCTGCTCAACATGCAAGACACAAGTCCATAGGAAATTAGGCTTCCTTTGCTCTGCTTTTTATGGTTTCTGTTCCTTTTGTGTTGCCTATTTCTCTTCTGCACACACTAGGAGCCAGCTGCGTTTCCCTCCCTGTCAGGGAAAGGAAATAGTTCAGAGCCAAGGGAACAGCACAGCAACTTAGAGAACCACCTGCATGGCAGTGCGTCACTCAGGGCTTTGCTCCCACTGGGGCCCGCACTGGGCATCTTCCCCAGGCCATTTCCACCAGAGTGGAAACGATGACTTTGTGATCTGTGCGTTGCACTCACAGCAAGGAGAGCATTGCTTTGATATGCCTTCGAATTGCCTCGAATCTCTCCAGAGACTGTTGAAGGGCAGGCGTAGATTCTGCTGACGTGACTTACTATTGAGTTGCGCTCTTTAGAAGAGGAGGGCAACTGACTTCTGCGGTTGCAGTTTCTAAATACATTTGAAAGGTGAAGGCTAAAACATGCTAGGGAGCCCTAGCATTTAAAGTACGGCCTTCACAGGTTTGTCTTAGTTACTTACTGGTGCGTGTTTGCGTGAGCGCTTGCAGCTTTTCATACATTTATCCTTGTAATGCCCTGAGGAAGGAGAGGTTTGAGTCTTCCCTCTTCTGCAAATGGAGAGATGAGGCACAGAAAGATGGTGCAGCTCATTGTAAAACAGGGCTTTGAACACACATCGGTGACATTCTGGGATAGTGTTGTCATTTTCTGGTCCGTCCTGTCTTTAATGGTCTGTTTTTACAAGAGTCTGTCCTAGTGGGGAGAGACGAGCCCTCCCTAGAGCCCTTGCCGGACAGTCGGAAGGCAGAGCGGATCTGTTCCCAGCCTCATTTCAGGTAGGGCTGCCTGGAAGAATCTAGAGCCCTACAGAAAAGTGGGAGATGGCCGTGCGGTTTCTACATTAGACCCTGCTACCAGGGCATAAATAAACATGATACATTTATAGCCTGAACATATCTCAGCATTGTTGCAAGATGTTCCTAGTTCAAAACCGTTAACCATTAAAGTAAGAGGCAGATGCATCTGTGGATGGTTTAAGGGGCTGTGTCTATATTTTCTCATATTGATTACCTTTTGCCTTCCTGTCTGGAACCTTTTGAGAGATGACTGCGGTGCTGAGATGCATTGTCTCTTTCTGTACATTAAAGCTGCCTAGGCTAAAAAAAACCCAACCCACACCCAGCCTGTATCTGAAAGCTATGAATTGATAGATCCTTGCTATAGGTCTTCAAATAACTGTAAATTACTCCAGGCTGCTATAGTTTCATTGTAGGGAAGTTCCTTCCTTGGCTCAGACTTCTTTGCATCACAGTAAAATGCAATTAGGTGACGTACATATTGTGGCTTGGAAGCACTTACAGTTTTCTCAGCCTTACGTTGTCAACTTTTGCTCAATAGCAGGCTTGTGGGCTGTGTCACTGTGCCTGTGTTAGCGTGTATTACCACCATATGGTGTTTCAATAGTGAATAGGAAACTTCTATGAGTGTGTAAAAGAGGATGAAATGGAAAAAAATATTACAGCAAGGTAAACCTAACATGCTGCTTCACAGCTGAAAGTGAGCACTCTAACTGCTGTTTCTATGGGAAATCAATAATGCATTGGTCCAATGAGTATTAGTCTTCTCCCACAGATTTTAAAAAAAAAGCGCGCACACACACGAAAAAAAAAAAAAAATAAAAAGGACCTGGCCAGAAAAATGAGATTTTGATGCAGTTGTTATAAATATTTCTGCCAATCTTTGCAGTCTGAGGCTGATTCCTCCCTGCCCAAGCAAAATATTCAAAGTCTTACAATGAATTTTTTGCTTGGAAAGCAGTAGTTTCATGTGCATAAGTACAGTGAAAGCAAGAGCAGGTTTTGCAGTTTTCGTAGCATTATGTGTAAAGACAGATAGGATTGTTGCGATCGTCTCATCTGGTTGTTAGTATAACCCAGGTCAGAGACTTTGCTATCTCGTCATAACTAGCACTGTTGTTTATCTTTGGGTTGACAAGAGATTGGGCGTGTTAGCCCCTCTGGAGTGATTTGTAAGAAGTCAATGAAAGCCCGTTGCGGTTCCAAGAAGCTCAGAGCCATGAAGAATTGCTGTCTTGCATACCAGCAATCACTCCAGTCGTCCTGGTGGCTCAGGCAATTTTGATTCTCTCTTCCAAAACCATGAACTTGTGATCCAAGGAGAATTCAAGAAAGATCAGAGGCACAGTTCTGTCTCCATCTGGCAGAAAGCTGGGATGCACGAGCGGTTTCAAGCCATGATTATCAAGAGGGGAAGAGAAAGTGTCGGGGTTGATTACTGCGCTGGTTTGCAGAAAGACCAACTGTGCATTACATGAGATATCAGTGCAGTTAAGACTGTTCTGTAAAAAGTGATGGATAAGCCACTGTTGTTCAGCTGGGATTTTTCGAGCACTGTGCAGTTCAGCAGGGAGATAGTACAAATATTGTATTGAACTCTGTTTATTTCTGGAAACATTTTGACTGGAGTCCACATCAGAGGCTGATGTCCAAAGTGCAAGACAGGGAATCTGACTGGGGAACAGGGTGGCCGTGAAGGTCACGGTGTTTTATGAGGCTCCAGTGACAGAGGGCTGCTACTGTGCTCAAGGCAGTGCTCTCCACTTCGGACAAAAAGCCATGGAGATACCATGCAGAGGATGCAATCATTAAGTGCTTCTTTAGGGTAAATCATGGAATCACGGAATTTTCAGAGTTGGAAGGGACCTCTGGAGATCATGTAGTCCAACTCCCCTGCTGACGCAGAAATGCCTCGATCACCGTTAGGTTTTGGAGGTATCTGGAAGAGCGAGCATCCCAAAGCACGGCTGTATAACACTGGAAATAGTCAAGCTTTTTAGCTTTTTGGCAAGACTTGCCTTTGACAAGACTTGGCTTTGACACTGTTGAGTAATACGGTCATTTCTAACTAATGGCAATAAAATTTTAGAGAACACCTGCTGTTTCTATATTGAACATATGTGTGCGTGCTCATATAAAATCACAAATGCATGCAGGTCTAGAGAATACAATTTATATTTGGCATCTTTCCTACAAATTGTATTTTAGAACACCTTAAAGTCTTCCTGTAAATAAAATAATTTCAGAATTAAGCTCATTAATGAAGGAGATGAGGTAAGGTACAAAGGCAAAGGAGGAAAAAGGTTTGTTTTGGTTTGGGTTTTTGGCTTTTTAAAGGCAAAACAGCCATTTGACGAATTCGATCATTTGCTGAGTGTACTCAGTGGTTTCTCAGGAGGACATACAGACAATCTCAGGAGACTGCATGGTGGGAACTGCATGGAGCTGAAAATGAAATGATGGGCTAGTGGCTTAGAAAGTATAAATGGAGGGAACATCTGAGGATCTCTGGCTTTTTTGCTTATGAGCCAGTGCTGGATTATCCCCTATAATCAGTGCTTTCCCAGCCTGGTTTCAAATAAATTAAATGTAAATATCTCATTGCTTTCTTTGGGTGATTATTCCAGACTGAAACATATACAGCTGCTAAGAGCTATTTGACTTCAGCATTTCCTTGCTTAATTTAATCTCCTTGTTCTGAGTGAGACTTCATATGTGTGTCCACTCCTACCACGTGGATGCATTCACTTCCCATACCATCTCTATACATACAGAGTACAGGAAGGCTGAAATTCCCCAGTACAAAGCTGCAATAAAAGGACTGACAGACTGGGTCTGTAATATGCCCGACCTGACAATTAAGCAAACTTATTACTGTGTCAGCCTGCCAGATGGATCATCTACTCATGATGTAACGTGTATTGCTTCTGAATGTATTGGAGTGCAGTTTCCTATTTTATGTTTGTTAAGCTGAGAAAGGGAGAGGGAAGAGACAGTTTTATTTGAACTAAACCCACTCATTTCAAGTGTGTTTAATGATAGCAATATGTGACAGATAAAATAAAATCCTAGGCCCTGGTCCATGTTTATTTTAATTTCAAGCAATGGGGAAAGATGGAAGAGATAAAATTATAGGCTAAAAATGTCTCTTGTTGTAAAACAGCAGCTTGAGCCCTGAAGGGGCTTTCCTTGCTGCACTCTGCAGGACTCGCAGATATGTCCATCAGAGCTTTGCCGGGTATGAATTTGGGGCTTTGGCCCTGAGAAAGGTCAGGTTGGACTGTTTGGCATCAGCTTTTCTAATTGTTTCCTCTAAGTTTATTAAAGATAGTAAGGCTATACTGAAAGAGGGGAGGAAAGAAATACTCAGTCTGAAGCATCTATCAGTAACCTGGACTTTCTTTTAATGTAGTCCCATCCTGAACCTGAGAAGGAGGTGAGTTCTTCTCAGACCTGTCTTGTAGATGTGTCCCTGAGACTCCCAGACCCATCACCTGCTGTTGTGTCACCTTGGCTGAGCCATCTTGTGTCTCTGGGCTGCACTTCTCCTTCTGTTAAATAGGGATAAACCCATTTCTTTGCCTGCCTGCTCAGGGTAAGGTGTTTGGGTGAATATTCAGTACCTGGCAGTGTGAGGATGCGTAGGTAATGTTGTGCTATTTGTGATCTGTAGTATTTGCATCTGGATCTCTGGGGCTTTCTTCTCTGCCCTCTTCTGTGACTGCACCCTGGATGGATTGGGATAAATTGTCTCTCTCCAAGGCCTGTCGAGCACAACCTTGCAAATTTGTGCAGCTGTTTCGCTTTTCTGTGTGGCTAAGCTGGCACAGCCAATGCCAAAGCAGGTGTCTGTTTGTCTTTGAAATACTTACCAAGGTGGTGGTCTCAATTTTCAAGCTGTTCTCTGCTTGAACAACTTAAGAACTCCCTATAAATCCAGACCAGATCCCTCACTCTGCTAATCCACCCCTGAGGAGCGATATGCTCACGACTGACAGAAATGTGAAGGAGATCCTCTTGTTCTGTGAAGATACTGCAACTGGCTTCCCAGGTAAGACGTTGTGCCCAACAGCTGGGAATTTTTCCTGCAGGCAAGTGCAGTATGATATAAATGAAGTCATAAAGCTTTGTGCTCAGGACTGCCATCTCCCTTGGAGTTGCATTGTCATGTGTGGACATACAACATGCTGTTGACTGGCTTTCCATTCGTTGGACTTCTCACATGCAGAATAGACTGCAGTTCTACTGTTGGAAGACTATTCCTTGGGGAATTTTTAATATCTTATTTACCTGCCAAGTTTGCTTGAGCATCTTAAATGCTGGCTGTTGTGAAGACCCAGCTTCAGCTCTGGCTTGGCTCATTTGATGCAAGCATTGATATCCTGCTTCCTGGACTCAAATGCTTTTGTAATGTTGTAGGACCTTATAGTCTGCAACTGAGCTTGGAGGGAAGTCGTATCTTGAGTGCACTCAATAAAGTACATTTTGTCCCCAGTCCTGTCATCATAGTGTTGGTCTACTGCTGATTTTTTTCAGAGGCAGAAATAGGACAAGTTGTTTCTAGAAAAATAACCTGGAATTTAAACCTTGGCTTTTCAGTATCTTTCTGTCAATTGTCAGTGTATATAGGCCTGAAATTAAGAACCTACAATTGTCCATCCTGGGTCAGATGAATCGTCATTCCAGCTCAGTGTCCTTTCCAGTAAATACCAAAGGAAGAAGAAAAGAGCAGTGCAAATTCATAGCAATACTGTCCTAGAATATATCCTTCTGTCTAAGAATTTTCCGTTCACAGAGATTGGCTTGATAAAAATGGTGTTTTCCGTAATACTATATCAGGGATTTTTCCTCCATCAGATTATCCTATTGCTTTATGAACTCATGTAAGCTATTGGAATTTAAAGAATCCCATGGCAAAGGAGTCCCATGGAGGTGGGGCAGACCCACCTTCTATTTTGTGTTTTCCATTTGCCTCTCCCTAGGGTTGTTTCATGTTGCTTCTTTCTAGCACTGGAAAAGGCAGAACAATCATTCCTCCTGTTTGTACCACTCAGAGTTTTAGCTGCCTCTTTTCAAGGCCGAAGACTCCTTGGTATACTTAGTTGTTTCAGAGCGATTTGAAAAGTTTAAGTGCAGCATCCGTTTGTTTCTGATCAGGTTTCTGATCAGCTGTCTAACTGCAAACCAGTGAGTTTGAATGCCAGAACAATGGAAGTGGCTCCTGGACCTGTGTTATTCCCTTTGTTATGTACTATTAACTTACTCTGACGAAATGGATTAACTGTGGATTTTGTTGTTAGAGGTGAAGCCTGTGAATCTGCTGTGTGACTTTCTTTTCAGAGTAACTTCCCTAGTGCCCTGTTTTTTCTTTTTTTTTTTTTTTTTTTTTTTTTTTTGTAGTGATTTCAGGATTAAACAATTTGACTAGATTTTGACCTCTTTGCCAAGGTTTTTGCATGATGGTTTCCAAAGACAGTATCCATGGGCACTTTAATGCTCTCAAATACAAAGTGGTAGGAGAGATACAAGTTGACTGATTGGGGAGAGGTCTGATGTAGCCATGGTACTTTGGAACTGAACAGGATCTGTTGTTTTCCCTTTCCTTCCAGATCTCTGACATGTCCCCTGTATTTTCAGTAAGATTTTGAACTGTTCTAGCATTAATTTCCCATCTGTAAAACTGAGATGGTAATAATCACATATCCCACCTGGCTGTCTGGCTTCAGAAAGGATTTTCAGATCTTCAGCTGAAAATTCTTCAGCAAGCACAAAATATTATGGTTTTGCCAGCTTATGTAAAAAATTGTCTCTTACAGTGAAAAATCAGTATATCAAATACTTTTATTTTCCATAAGGGAATTCAGCATCAGACTCTTCCAAATGTGTTAACTAAAGTTTCACATTATAGATTGTGTGTTGTTAATTTAATGTCAAGTTTTATGCGGAGCAGAAAATGTTGCGTGCACTTTAGTGATTTATACTGATTTGATCAGTGGGGTAGTAGTCTGGCGGATCTTAACTTTCAGAAACATCTAAGAGTTCAATACATTAGAGATGAATAAGATACATACATGAACATGTGTGCTTTTATTGCTAACGCTAAATTAAAACTTGAGCCCTTTGGGCCTGAAATACCCAGCACTTCTCCAGCTCTTTTTGTGTCTTCCAAAACTTCTCTGTGCAACCAGTATGAATCTAATGTGCTCTGCATTATTTTGCTGCTTTAACATGGGGACCTGTAGAGACAGTGAAAGCTCTGTATAGAAAGTATTGTAAAGTGAGGGAGGGAGCCCGACAAAGCTAATTATACAGACACTCCCACTCTATTACCCTTTAGAGAAATCAAGCCTAACATTCTGCTCTTAAGCTCGTTAAACTACTCTTTTTGGGTGCAAGGATCTTATTGAGGGGATGAAATAGCTGCACTGTGTAATCAGAATGGGAACTGGAGCAGATCATTATATTTACTCATTTGATTAGCTATAAAACAGCTACTGAAGTCCCCATTTTAAATCTGCTTAGCAATTGTGCAGCAGGGCAAACTGGGTGTTTTAATTAGAAAAGAAAAGAGATTGCAGTACTTTTTTATAAGTCATAAATGTATAAACACACGCACATTGTGATCCTGTTTATGTAAATAGCCTCTTCCCTGTTGGTGTTCTTGCCTTCTAATTGTACGGGGTCTCTCTGCTTCCAGCTGCAAAGAAAAGGGGAATGAAAGTTCTGCGCATCTAGTTTGGAAAGTGCAGGACTTAAAATCCAGCCAAAAAGATTTAGATTAGCCATTAGGGTAAAACTGCTATAGGAGGTATAGGTAACCCCAGAACAAGATGGCATGAAGAAATGGTAGGTCCTCAATTACTGGAGAGGCTTTAGGTCAGGTTGTGCAAACATCTGTCAGGAACAGCTTAGGTAGGGTCAGTCCTACCTTAAGGGAGAGGACTGGTCTGAGCAACCTCGTGAGGTCCCTTTCAGCCTGTATGATTTGCTTAAGAAAGGTGAGGCCATACTACATCACCAGGGAGTTGCTTTTGACCAGCTCCGGTTCCCTGAGGGAGCTGAAGTCTCGGGTGCGCTCAGGCAGGGGCACGTCTGAGACCTGCACGTCCCCGGCTGCCTTGCAGCCATTGACCCCCTCTGCGCACAGCGAACAGCTGAGGATGCCCTGCTTTCTCTCTAAGAATAATTCAGTGCCCTGCCACTGATCTGTCCATAGAGGCTTGGAAATGAGCCATTACCGAAGATTTCATTTTCTGGCTTCCTTTGCAATCCGAGGGACTTGCAAATCAGAGCAGATGTTCCGAAGGCGGCGAGCTCTGTAGCCACTGGTTTCTCTGTTCAAGATAGTCACTGTCTTAATGTTTCTTAAGTATATAATATGCCTTTAGGAAGCTCAACAGCTGTGAAAATATTTCAGCTTTTTATTTATTTATTTGGTTTTAAGCAACCCGAAATGGTGAAATAAGCTTGGTTACAGAAAGCAGACTTGTTTTTTAAAGGCATTAGACTATATGTGGAGTGATGACCGTTGGCAAGCGTGTGTTGCACTGCTCTACCTTTGTGGGTCACTGAAAAAGTCATGTTAATAATGACAATAACAAAATCATTCTTGTGATGTTGGCTGTGGATGATGAGGCCTTTGAGCATCAGGAAGGGGCACAGTAGCACTTTAGCATTACAGTTGTAAGGGGTGAAATAAGTATTTGGCCTAGTGACTCTGTTTTCATGGACAAATTCTCCAGTATTTCCTTTTTGGTCATTGGTTTAACTGGCAGCCAGGATTAGGACCCACTTGCCAATGGCCAGAAATCCTACTGTGTTGAGAAGTCATCTCCAGAGAAGCTCAGAGCAATCCTTCCCACATGTGCTGTGGGGACCTAAAAGGAGCCACCTCAGGGAAAGAAATGCCAGCACTGGCTGTTCTGTCTCTGCCGAGGAAGACATTGGTGCCTGGGGTTGTTACACTGGCATCACTTCACAGCACTGAATTGTATAAGCAGGACATCGGACAGGAAAAAAACAAAAGAAAACAAAAAAAACAAACAAAAAACAAGAAAGAGCCATTATTAGGCCCAGCATACCATTAGTATGTGAACCAAGTGAGCAAGCACCTGACCATAAAGGGGTTAGAAGTATACTGTAAATTTTAATGAACACATAATTTTCTTTTTAATGTGGCTGGGACACCTGCAGTTGGATGGGGCTGTTCTGCACTGCCCTGCATCACCGTAAGCACCTCAGCACCCACCTGGCTGGCAGGAGGAGCAAGGTCTAAGGGGAAAATGGGAGGCTGCATGGTTCAGTTTTGGCTTGATTGTGGCAGCGAAGGTATTTAAGGGCTTTCTCTGGAGTGCTGTGCACCTGTAGCTCCCGTTGAAATTAATGGAACACTCAACATCCATGCCAGTTCTTCTCCTTTTCTTTCCATCCATCAGTCTTTGCTCAGATCCTTTCTGTGCCACAAGGATGGAGGGAGCCCTGGTCCAGTCTCACAAGCACAGTATGTGCAGAATAACTGGCCGAGTAACCATCCTGGAGGAGTATTGCTAATGTTACATCCCCCTGCTTTGATACGTGCCTTTCCTAAGTGAGCAGCTGCTTTGCACCCAGGGAAGCAGGGTTTGTGTTTAGAGCACGTCTGCGAATTGCGATTGTTGGACTGGATCAAGCTGTCGCTCTGTCACTTAAATGTTACAATCTCTCAAGCTGTCATGATGACTTTTAAATTGAAGCAAAGGTGATGGCTTCCTTTTCACATCAACAGCCGCGCCATTTCCAGAGCTGTGAGTTCTGGCGCTCTGCCCTCTGCCTTTTGGGTTGGGGATTTTTATCCCCCCATCTCCTTTCCTGGGGTTATCCCCGGCTCACCTGCCTGACTGCTGGGAGGGCATGGTTAGAGCAGGACACACAACTCCATGCTTTCAGCCAGTCAAGTGTTTCCAGCCAAGAGCATAACTTTTCATAGTAATTTGGTGTCATTTGCATAGGATTCTCTCCCTTCCAGGGAAAACTGTACTCCCGTAATCTGATCTAAAAGGACTCCTAAAGGAACTATTTAACTATTTCTCTAGAAGTATGTAATAAATTTCCCGGGAGGACTGCTGCCTTTCTGCGTGGTGGAGGAGTGAGAAAGTATTTAGTGAGATTTCCCAAGAGATGAGTCTGAATGCGTCTATTCTATAGACAAATCTGCTATTATTGCTCGTTGCAGGGACATGCAGTGGTGCACAGAGGCTGTTTCGGCTTTGCTGGTGTTCTGCCACTTCAGAAAGGGCTTCCTCTTCTGGAAGAGCTGATCTCACTAATGCTTATTTTGGGTCCAAACACTTGGGTACCTCTGCTCAGTGAGAAAGTGCTGGGTTGGCTTGCTGAGATGGTCTCCCATAGGTGAAATGTGCTGCCCTCACGCAATCCCACCACCAACACACACAGAGCTTTGGTCTGTGAAACGAAGGCAAGGGCACAGCCATTTCTGTGCATGTCCACTTGTAAATGTTGGGAAGTCTCTGTGGATTTTTTCCAAAGGCTGTGTGAGCTGCGTTTTGGCATTTACAAAGCAACAAGATTGATGCATGTGTTTATCTGACAGGCAATGGAGAATTCATTGTACTCCTGGTGAATCCATCAAAAGTTATTGGTCTCATGCTAAGCCCTTAAGATCCTGCCTAGACTGGAGCAATACCCACCAGGAGACTGATGAGCCCGAGGTTATGGTACGCGTTCCTGCTCCTTACCCGGTTGCAGTGTTTGGTGTTTTCAGATGAAGCACTGGTAGGAGAGGAGGTGGTGACTTGCAGTGAGGTCGGGTGAAATGCCTGAGCTGCTCTGACCAACAGGGTGTTCCATCCCGTCTGCATCATGCTCAGTAATAAGCTGAGGGATCAAAGGGTCAGCTGTTTCTTTAATGGCTGGTGTCCAAGGAGGACTCTGTCTGTTTGTCTGCCTTTGATCCCGATCCATGCGTTCCTAAATCCAGATCCGGAATCCAGTTCCCATCCATCACTGAGTCCAGTGCCTGCTGGTGACGTGATCGTCATCCTGGGAGCGTGGTATGCTTTTGTATATATTGTACATATTTCATTATTTTCTTTTTATTATTGGTATTTCATTAATGTAGTTTAGGGTTTTTTCTAAACTTATAAGTGTTTCTCTCTCTTCCTGCTCTCCCTTCTGGGAGAGGTGGGGGAGAGCATCTGTCGTTCATTTCAGTGGTCAGTCCGGCCCAAGCCACGCCACCCATTGAGGCTAGCACTTTGCAAGGGATGTCCTTTCCCAGGCTAAGCTGGGAGGTGAGTAGGCTACTGGTTTTGCAGAGCTGTCTGAACACAGGAAAGCCCAGAACCCCATTTCAGCCCTCCCTGCAAAGGACCAAGTCACCTCTGCTTCTGGGTTGGTGACATTGCAGTTGAGTTCCTCCCTGGCCTTTGGGCTGCCCGCTCTCGGGTCACCTCCAGTTTTGGATGAACAGGTGATGATGTGGAAATGCCCCCCTCCTGGCAGGGGCGGGCAGTGACTGAACTCACTGTTGCAGTCAGCTCTGGGCCCAAGCACTCCATTGATATAATTGATGCTGCATGGGGGATGGTGACTACTTCTCGGAAGCCCTTTGCAGGCTCTTTGGAGTCTGCCTGTGTGGCATTTGTGTCTGCGTGTCCCTCTCCCATTCGGGGTTGGTGGAATGACTAAGTAGTGCTGACGGCATTAGTTGTTGGCCTGTATTAATTATTTCCGCGGGTTCTATTTACTTGCGTGTTCCCTATGGGAATGCTGTGCATACAGATCACAGCAGCACTTAATTTTATTGCAGTGAGCGGCTGAGGTTGGGGAAGGGGAGGGGGAAGAGGAGAGAAAGGGTCGTGTATGCGTCAGCCCTGTCAGGCTTTTCCTTCTGTTTCGTTTGTGCTGAGGTTTTTATTATCATTAAGCCGATTGTATCTGTGGCACAAAGGGCTGAGTTACCTCGGTAACCACACTAGCTGGGATGGTAATCCATTTATAGCATCACTGCTCAGGTCTGATTAAATTAGCATGCTGATGACGTAAATGCTTGGCTGGGTGATGCTGACGAGGCTGCTCCTAATAGGAACTCTCGCCCTTACATTTATTCTCATTTATTTCATGAGACCCCTGCAGGAAATGTACAGAAATAAGGCTACAGATGATTGACTCTTGTTTTCAGAACAACTTGTGCTGCTAGCAACAGACAGCGCGTTATCTGAATGCAGACGGCAGCCTGCACATTTCGCCTTGTTTCCTCCCGCTGCAGAATTCCCCACGCAGCCCTGCCGAAGCAGAGCCCCGGTCTCGAGCCCTGCTTGCCATCTGCCACAGCAGCAGCGGGAGCAGCTCCTCTGTCTGATGGTTTATTTCCAGACACCGCTACAAAAGAAATAAAAAGGGTAATAATGAAAGAAAAGGAACACCCTGGTTCTTTTACTCCCTCTTGTGAGTTTCCTGCAAACACAGACATCCTTTTACTCATTAGAAACAAGCCAGTTATTTATGTCTGAATTTTCATCATTGAACAATAACGTTCAGTGCTAGTGTTTAATACCATGTGGATCAAATGCTTTCAGCATCTTCTGTCCAGCCCCCTTGAGGGAGAGCACTGACAACTGCGTGATCACATAGCTGTGCCTCTTGTTTGATGAAGTGGTGAGAACAAGAGGACTGAGAGTTGCTGAAACTCCTGGCTTCCCTTCCCGGCCCTGCCTCTGATTTACTGGATAAGCAGTCTTTGGGGCAGGCAGCTTCCTAGCGGGCTGTTTTGGGCTCTCAGGACTTCAGATTTTCATCTGTGAAAAGGGAATTTAAAAGGATGCTTTATTTTTATTTTTTTTTCCTTTTTTGCAAAAGGCATGGGAGTGATTAAGTGCATTGAAGTTCCAAAAGTATTTGGAGATCCTCAGGTGGAAACTCTGAGGTTCTGAACAATTTACCATTTTAATTGTCAGGTTTGATTTATCCCGTCAGAATAGAAGGATTTAAAAGGAATTTTTGAACAAAAGCAGTTTCAGGATGGAGGACTAAAAATGCAATAAATTTTAAGTAGCAATAAATAGTTTGCTGTTTGCCCTGGAGTGGGAGCAGATGTGGCTGCACAGAAACCACTGGAGCTACACCTGCTTTGAGTCGGATTTGGGTGCGGAAATCTGTTACTTGTGCAATAAAGAGCACGGTTTGGAGACATGAATGTGAACGGGCCAGTATGGTCATTTTCTGGGCCTGCAAATTCTCATCTAGAGGTTAAAGGGCTTTTCCTTGGGAGTGCTGGGGGGAAAGGGATGGTGTTTGAGTGCATGGGAGCCCTCTCCCCACGTCTCTCCCAGTCCTGGTCGCTCTCTATGCAGCGCTTGGGGGAGCCTGCCCAAAATTTCAAGACATTGCTCTATAATGATGGGGGGCACTGAGTTTGTCAGTGGCAAACCCACCCAGCAGCCAGCTGAGCCAGAGCATCCAGACGCTGCTCCATTTGCTCAGCGTTCCCTACTCAGCGGTGGGGAGCAGCCAGAACAGGGATGCTCCTGCCTGCGCCTCGGTCTGCATGGGATGCACATGTGCTCCAGCCGTGGCCCTGCCAGCACCATGCTGAGACATCGGTTCTGCTTACCAGCCTCCTGCCGGAGCAGGTGCACTTTATTAATGAAGGTATTTCGAAGGGTTTGATTCTCCCTCTGGCTCAGTTCAAAGCATCCTTCCATCCCTCCGTCGCGAAGTCCCACACCCATGGCCCGGGATGCTGTCGCACGAGCTGGCTGCATTTGTGTATGCTGTACACTACATTAATCCTTGCAGCAGAGAGACTAAGGACCCAAGGGGGCTGCTGCCTAGAAAGAGCCTTACCCTGGGGCTTTCCTTTAAATTTAATGGCTAATACCATTAATTTACCATTTCCAGCATAAAAAATGTGAAAGCCACCAGCAGCAGCGTGTTCAGCAGGGGCTGTGGTACTCCTTTGCTGGACTCTGCTTCCTCTAGAGGTGACGGGTATGAGCAGCATTTTGCTGCTTTATTTACCAGGTAACGTTCAGCTCCTGGTAGAGCGAGCTGCCTCCAAGGGACATGGACTCATGCCGACCCACTCAGCACATGAGGCGATGGAAGCTCGTGGCAGAAATGTCCATCACTCAGCAAGGGGGACTGTGGCCTGTACTGGGGCTTGGGAAGTCACGCCTTTCCTCCTCAGGTCCCCGGCATCTCTGCTTAATAAGTAAATAATCAGCCCGCTCTTAATTATCGCCCTTTGTTTACTTAACCCACGTGCCGGGGCTGACAAGAGTGTATGGAGAGGAGGTGGCCATCTGTGTTGCAGCAGCATTTGCAAGCTGGCTGGTGATATTATGGCATCAAGACCATGCCTGTTCATCTCAGGGGCATCGTAAGAGCCTAGCTGAGGTCTGAGCCCCTCCTTTTCAGCTTTTTTTCCCAAAGATTTGTCCAAAATAAGAGTCCAAAGGGTCTGCCACTGACTCAGTTTGCTGCAGAAGTTGCTCTGGCTCTGACAAGCTCAACTCAGACGACCACAGCGCAGGAGGGAAAGTCCCACTGAAATTCCCCTCCCTTCCCCACAGGTTTCTGTGATTTTTGGCATGAGTGCGTTGCCTTAGAGTGCCTGGAAATTTTCATTATAGGGGAGCAAAGTTTCAACTCATTTGTCTACCAAATTAGAGTGAGGCAGGGGATGAACAGTAATAAAATTCCTCTTTGTTGAAACAGACCCATTCTTGCTCATTTGGAGAAAAAGAAAAGCCTCTCGTGTTTGCATGTGTTTTGATTTTGATGCTGCTCAAGCCTGGTCCCTCTCCTCTCTGAATTCCTTGGGATATTTGTATTTTATTCCAGTGGGAGGGGAATCCGTTGGCAGAATTTGGTTTAACACCATGGGGATTTCTTTTTATTGTTGGGGGTGCGGAGTGCGGTGGGGAGCAAGAGTTGTTTTTTTAACCATTTTTATTGTTCTAAAGGAAAGTTTGCTGCTTATTATCTCACAAGCTTTTATCTGGTGCTGAGTCATGGAAGTGAGAGAATGTGTAGGCGTCTTAGCATAAGAGAGAGTAATTCTGTCATTTACATTTACAGACAGTTATGCTTTCCAGAAAACTTTTTTTTTTTGTGGGTTGCAAAAGTGATTAATCTGCTGCTGAAACTGTCAAAGGAGGTTTTCTGTTTAAGAATTTTTTGAAAGAGAGAAAAATCGGTTTCTACTTATAGGAAATAATAAGGTAGAAATTGAAATGAAAAAAAATCATACTGAAAGAACAGACGAGAAAATGTTCTCTTTCCTAATGATATTTTTCCTTTTTCTTCTTATGTATCTATCCGTCTGTCTATCAGCCTATATATCTATCTGTCTGTCTCATGGAAAAGTCATGTGGACTTTGACAGATACAAAACTAAATATAGTAGAATTATGGCTGATGTCAGCATTATCAGTTCCAGCTGTTAAAAATACCATGGGATCAGTTTAAAATCATTTGTATTTTCTCTTTAAAAAAAATATATTTCCGTTTCTTCTTAGTTTTCCATCAGGCTGTTTAGCTTTTATCATGTTTTAAGCTTTTTCTGCAATCTTGAAAACTACTTTTTTTTAATGAAGTCCAAAATCCTCAATTAAATATTTCTCTGCAGAAATCCTGGGATAAACTATTTCTTTTCCTTCTTCCTTTTTTTCCTTTTTCATCTTTCCATTTGTCAAAAAAAACATTGCTGGTAGGTTTTTCTTTCATTATTAAAAAAAGGATTAATTACAGCTGTGGCTGTGGAATATATCCTTAGGATATATTCTCAGCAGTGAAAACTGTAGTGCTGTTGGAAGGTTAAAGAGAGTTTACTGGTTTCAACAAAATTTGTATAGACCATTGAAATCAACGGCATGATCTGCTGTGATTTTTGTTTGTTGCACCCATTCCTAAGGACAAACTGGACATGAAATATTTGGCCTGAAAATTTAGGGTTTTTTTTCTAACAAACTAGGCAGTGATATTTTCAAATGATCTTCTGGCAGAGTAGGGCTGGGGGTACAGAAACTTGAGCTACGTTCAGCATAGTTTATCCCTTCATGAAGACTATGATATGCTGTGTCTTCCCAGTGAAAACTTTCTTTTTTGGGGTTCCAGTGTAGCTGATGCTGTGTGGTTAGTTAGAGGTAAGGTAGCTAAAGCTGGGTGCCGTGCTGCAAGCTCTAGTTGTCACAAGTAGCCTTGGACAGAGAGAATGAGTAACCACCATCTCGCCTCCCACCGAGGAGAGCGTGCAGGGCAGAGGGGATGTCCTCTCCATGTCCCACCTAGCTGAAGCCCCGAGCCCAAGACCAGATGCCAGGGCTGCTCGCTTGCTGTGGTTAGAAGGGTTGGTTTTAGCATCTCCCTCGTCCCTGTTCTGGGTGAAGTGTCTGCTCTCCTCATCCCCTGTTTCTTATAGCTGCCTTTTCCCCCTCCCCAGCCATAGTAGCTTCAACATGGTCCTTTGGCCTTCAGCAGAAAATGATTTGTGCCATGTAAGAGGAATATTGATTTTTACATCACATGGCCCATGAGGCTTTGGAAATCACATTTTTTTCTGTTAGTGTGGCTTATCTCTAGCTTTTAGGAAAAGGTGCGTGTTGGGCCCCGTGAGATTTCCTGTTCTGGTGAATGGGCTCTGCATTTAGATCTTTTCACTGGAAAGCCGCACGCTGCAGCTGGACTTCTAAATTAAAGAGGGGAGGGAATTAACCTGGCTTAACCTAAGTTTTGACAATTCCGTTGAGAGGCCAGTGACTCATTTAGAGAATTCAGCGAGTCCACAAGGGCTAGAATGATACTTCTGAAAGCTTATAGAATGTCATTGCTTTGTGTTTTAACAATTGGGTCCTGCAGTGAATTCTTGTGGGTTGTTATGGAAAAGAGATTTATTGATGACTTGTGATGCCAGGACGCTTGCTCCGTGCATATTTTTTTTTTTCTTAAAATACAAATACGTCATGAACCGCAAAAAAAAAAAAAAACATGCATTGCAAGCTAGAAAAGAAATACGATTTAATCCCGCTGTAAATTCAAACCCAGACCTGAATTCTCCCCGGTCTCCTCAAGTTCAGATTTGGAGCTTAATTTGACCTGTGACAAACAAGAATGAAAGCCACGAAACTCCAGTTTGGATCCAAAATTCCTTGCAGTTTTTGGGCGTCCACTGCTGAGTTTTGAAGAGCGTTGAGCCCTTGTTAGAACACTGTTGAAGCCAAGCTGCTCAGAAGGACTAAATTAATACTCCCTAGTCCCAAAGTTTTTAGCATTTAGCACTCCTGCCCCAGGGCTAGAAAGTCAGTGTTTCAAATTCTGAACTTAAAAATGTCAAAATCAGTTAGGCTATAAATCCCACTAGCCATCAGTATGCATTTATACATCCACCACAAGGAGCGAAGTGAGGAGAGAGGGAGGATATGTCTGTTTGTTTTGAATTAGCACGCTTGTTTTTAATTCCTAATGCAAAAGTGTTTGTGGATGGGTGCACAGGTCAGGGTGCACAGCTGGCCCGAGAGCTGGACGGGTCGATGCTGCTGCCGTTACGTGCCGAGCTGGATGCTTGGAGGTGCTGAGGTCTAGTCCAATGCAGGCTATATTTAGCCTCGATTATAAATTTCATTTGCTTTCGTTCAGGTCGCAGCAGTATGAATTGCCAAGTTCTCCTTACATGTTGAGTTTTAAGCAAAGCTAGACGATTATTACCTGGAGGAGGTTAGATCCGTAGGATTCGTTACAGTTTGCATAGAAACCTCGGCTGTGTTCCCAGTGAGGAGAAAAACCCTCCAAATTCCGAGGCAGTAGTAGGCCAAATCCTGATCTGCAACAGCCAGCGTATTTGGAGTAAATCTGCTGCAGTCAACAGACGTGCTTAAGCTGGCACCAGTGTCATTGAGATCAGAGTCTGGCTTGATATAAGGCACTTTTTAAAAAATGTAACTCGGGCAGCAAGAGGTATTGAAGAATATTCTGGTTCTCAGCTGTGACTGTGGTAACCTTAACCCAATCAGCAGCCATGGAGCAAAAGTCTTGAGGTGTTATTTTGGTCTAAGAACAGTGTAAGCAAGGAAAATTATAAATCATAACTTAATTGGGCTCATTAGGTCGCTGTTGATGAAGTTTAGCAACCTTTTTTTTTTTCTCCTAAGGCTGCTGAGCTGAGAGGAGTGTGGTACAGGAGAAAGCCCGGTGGTAAGCTAGTATGTGGGACTAAGCTGCGTCAGAAAAAGTTGACATTTTTGGACTAAGTTGATAACTTATTCAGCAATATCAGTTGTTAAAAACACAGCTCTTGCGTTCCAGTTAAGAATGAAAAGAAGATTTTTTTGTTCTTTGGGTTTTTTGTGTTTTTTATATTAAAACTTACAATGGCTATTTGTAGTTTTGTTTCCTCAAGGCATATTTAGGAAAACTGGATTAATTTATAATGCCATTTGCAACAGAACCAAGCCTGGTGAGGCAATGGATTTGACACTGCTTTACACAGGCTTTTTAGAGTGATACTGTTAGGATTCTAACTTTTTATCAACGTGTCTTTTGAGTAAACACTTTATTAACCTTACATTTAATGTAATTATATGTTCCTATGAAGAGAGGAAAATAGTGAGGAAACCGTGATTATTCTAAGTTAATACCTTAATTTAAATATATGCTAACTTTCTGTATTGTTTTATACTCGAGTATTTCTGTGGTACAGATGGCATTTTTTCTTGTGCTATAAATTAATGCTCTCTCTTTCACTTTCCTGTCTAGACATGTTGCAGCGGGTAAATTCCATGTATCTTGGTGTACGTATTTATATACCTATAGAATAATTTTAAAAGCCACAACAGGTGAAAGAAAACCTTTCCAATCAGATTTCTCAACATCATACTTGGAATCTGCAATATTGCGGAAAGACTAAGGTATTTCGGGCAATGGTGATAACCCAGGCAGACGAATAAATGAGGGAATGTTCCACTCCACTTCCCAGAAGGAGCCATCTGGGAAAACAGTTAAATTTGACCTGTTGCTGGAGCTCATCAGTCTTTTGGAAAGGTGTACATGGGACCTAATAGGAAAATAACCTCTCTGTCACATCTGCCTGTCTTTTATGTTTTGTTTTGGGTTTTTTTTTGGTTGAGCTATTATTTTTTTGGTGAGGCTGTATAGTTTTTCTCTGCTGCTAACCACTCAAGTTACTAACTTGAATCATTTTGTAGCCCGCTAAAAATATTGGCAGATGATGGTGGGTTCTGGACCTCAAGTGAACCATAAGAAAGCAGATGTTGTATGAACACAGAATTGTTCGCTGATGCTTCTGCTCTTCTGTACTACTATTCACACAGGCTTTAAAATGTGGGGAAACAAAGAATAAAAACACATGGTTTTCACAGGAAATAGAGGCAATACTAACATTCGAAAACGTTTATGCCCTCTGGTAGGATAATTTTTTAAATCTGGTTTAATAGAGTTTTGGAATTTGAAAAGATAAATAGGTTATAAATGTAAGCAATGCAGCAAATAAATGGAATCGTAAACAAATAAGTAACACAAAGTAAACTAGTAGTGTTTGAGTGGATAAGTATTTCATATTATTTTATGTGTGCATATGCACACTCTTTTAATGTTCTCTAGAATTAATAAAGGAAGAAAGCTTGCATACTCTATAAACACTCTAAAACTCCTTTGCAATTTAGTAGGAAATGGGACGCTTTTGTAGAGTTTTTGGACTGTTCTTTAAATCCGTTGTTCCACACACAATAGAAAATGATAACTTTTCCATGTAAGTTGTAGAAGACTTCTCCAGAAGACTTCATGAATACATGTATTATGTCCTGTCACTCACAGGTGCACATCCATTCCCTTCACTCACGCATCTTCCATTAGACCTTTTTAATCCTTTTTTTATAATCATGATACACATCCATGGATAGCTGCATAATCTGTATAACCCTCCAACTTGCCCATATTTATCATGTACATGAGCTTCTTTTCCATTACAAGTAGCAAGTTATAAAAGGAAGAAAAAAACGTTTTTAAGTCTGTGGATGGTGTAATTATGATACTTTAAGCTCCACTAGTTTAGTAATACCAAAAGTCATAAAAATACTTTGCTTACCCAAAGTTCATATTTATAGGGGGGTGGGGGCTTCCCCATTGTCAGCCAGGGCAACATTTTGCCTAAATTAAGCAAGGAGACTTGCTCAGCCCGTTAGAAGGGCCCAGTTTGCTGAATGGAAATGCTTTGGACATTCCTGCATTGCTAAGCCTTGGGGAAGGTGCTCCTTAAGGAGCTCAGTTTCACTGCTCCGTGCACATAGTGACTTGTCTTCACATGGTACCGCTCTACCCTTTTTGTGGTCTTCTGTTCCGGGATTGTATTCAGTAGTTCTGCGTTTTGATGTAACCAAAGGGCTGTGGTGCACAGCTCCTTACGTAACTTCTTGCTGAGTCGAAGTGCCACCGATTCAGCCAGCGCAGGGGGCTGCCGTTGCATGTTCCTCAAGTCCAGATTGGTGCAAATTTGTCATTTTAGTGATGACAGCGGGAAATTACAGAAATATCTCAAGATGAACTCAGAAAACATTTAACTTCTCATGATTGGCATCTTCTGTAGCTTTTTGACAAAGATATTTCTTGTGCTGACATCCGATGTTCTTGTAGATGAAGTTGCTACTACATTTGAACTGGTCAAATGGAATTGCTTAAATAGGAGAGTTTTAATTGTAACTAGTCCTTTCAATGAATTAAGCTAAAATTATGGCCCTTGACTGCCCACCAGAGCTAGAAATATTTAGGTCAATTGTTTGCACATCTTTTAAAACTGGTCTCTCACATAGTCCTTCTCATAAATACCAGATGATCACTCATCAGAAAGGAAAAAATGAATAAAAAAGCTCATAGGAGTCATCGTAGTGATAGTATTGGGGTAAACAAATAAAAAAGTAAGTATGAAACCGAGAAGGAAAAGCAAAATTCTTCCCTGGCATAACACTGTTGTGTTTTGGACACCAAACTTTTCAGATGTGTTCAGGCTCTTTGGAATTAATGGAGTGTTGGAAAGTGGAAACCCAGGTTGCCTAAAACACTTGATACCCGTACTGAAAGCTGAACCAAGGTGTGTGTCTATAACTGCGCACATCAGTTGTGAAAGGCTGTTTTCCATGATAAAATATTGGAGGTCAACTTGTTATCACCTTTTCTTTTGTTCACCCTCTTCTCCCTTGCGTTTCAAGCTGGGTCGTCACAAGGATTACAAAAGAGGTTGTGAACAGAAACATTAACAACTATGTTGACTCCTTTTCCACCCGTGGTAGCAGCTGAAAAACAGATCAAAGCTCAGAAGCAGTTGTGTTCTTGTAACACTTTATGGCATCTGTAAGGTATTCTCTTCATTTGAGAACCAGAGATGAACACTTTATTAGATTTCTCCTCTTCTTCTTTTTGGTATAATGCCTAGGAGCAATCCATTCAAATACCTTGATAGCTTCTGGTGATCAAGCCAACAAGCTGAATCCCATATAAACACATCTGGGAAGTATGAGTGTGGCTGCTGATCCGTGCACAGTCCATGCCTCTGTGACGCTCGCTTGTCAGCTGTAAGCTGGAAATGAGAGAATGATAAAACTGTAAAGAAAAGCTTCATCCGATTATAAACGTGTTTTGGCTGAGGGTTTTAAGGTTTTGGACCAGACTTCAAAATTTTGGACCAGATGCTAAGAGCATTTTGACACCTAAAGAAATCTTTGTTAGCAACTGAGCTGTGTGCACAACATAGCAGCAGTGCAAAGGGGACTGATGTGTCCTCAGCGTACCTGGCCTACTATCTGATCATTATAAAGAAGGCCAGAAAATCCTGTATATTGAAAATGCATCAGGTATGCTGCATGGGGGCAGTGCATCTGCCCAGGATCTCTGGACGTTCAGCAGCCCATCTGGAACTCTACCAGGACTCCAGGCATCTGCAGGTCCCAAATGAAAGGCCAGATTTCTCTTTTTCACGCAAATGTTATTTCAGACAGAAAAAGAGGAGATGTTCAGGGGAACCTGGCCATACTTTATCACTAGCAAGGCAGCTTGTTCAAATACAGAATTTGAAGTCAGCAGGAGTTAGATGTGTCTGCACATCAGGAAACCCCATAAAATGCCTGTTCACATTTTCAGGTACCTAAAGGCCCAGGTTTCAAAGCAGAGTAGTTGATTTTTCGCTGGGGTTATCCTTCCCAAATTGAGGGGGAACTGGGATCTGCTACCTCAGGCAGGAGGAAGGTTCAGCCCAGCTACTGCTCCTGGCAGGGCAGCAGCTCCAGTTCCAGTGGGAGCCACTGTTCAGCACGGAGGTGGAAAAGGAGGTGGGAAAGGGTGGCCCACCCACGTCACCCCCCTTCATACGCTGGAAATGCCTTAGCAGCCCAGCCTTTCGGTCTTGTGTTGTCTCAACGGCATGGCAGGGTCCTGGCCGATCATCTGCGCTGCTGGCACGCAGAAATCCCCTTGGTGCACAGCACTAGCTGAGCTTGAGTGGCAGTGCACTTAATGCAGGGAAGAGGTATCTGTGCTTCTTACACTCACGTCAAAATTACCTGCTTATTGTGGAATTTGTCTCCACTCACTTGTGCTGTCTAAACATTCAGTGACTTGTCTTGGCTGTTTTTATGCTTCTTTTACAGTCAGTGGAGTGAAGTAGATTCCCCCAGTGGATGATTCATCTCCCCTGTTTTAGGCTTCAATATTAGAACGGGAAAAATGACCCCATGGAGATGCATTTCGCAGAGAGAGCTTTAAGCACCTCCAGCTAGCCGAGGTGAATGGCAATCCGCGGCGTCAGGAGAAGCCAAGTTAATTTTCCACCCTTTGCTGCCTTTCCCACCCAGGCCTCCAACCGCCACCACCACTGAGCGATACTTGAAAGATTTCAGCTGGCACGTGCCTGAGCTGGCCGCGTGTTTCAGTCCAGCTTGTGCCAGTGGACCATGCAGAAGAGTGGCTGAGTTAGGAAGAGAGATGCTGCACCAGCACTGTGAACTGGCAGCCCCCTGGGAACGCTCCATCCTGGGTTCAGCCCGCTGGTAGTTTCCAGGTTTCAGTCTTTCGAGGAGAAAGGGTTGTTTTATTCCTCTCCTAGAGTAAATAGTGCCTGAAATGCTCGAAAAAGGCAGCCACAGCTGGACCTGTGGTTCTCAACCTGTGCTCTGCAAACCCTGGGGGTCCATGGATCACTCCTAAGGTAACTAAGAAGAATTCAGCGAAAGGTAACTTGCAAAATCATGTTTATTGTCAGCAGATTAACTCTCTCCATAAAGGAGCTTGTCTCTCCTGAAAAACATTTGGGGGCTGCTGAGCATAAAGGTTGAAAACCACTGAGCTGGAGTAATATGTCTTTATATGTGATAATTTGACAGCTAAAGGGCTAAAACTATTCAACTGTACCTTTATGAAAAGTGCCTGGAGAATTGAATAGAATGTGATAAACTTTGTGTTGGCATTTTTGATCCAGTCTGTGAAACTGAATAACTGAAGAGATTCTGTAGAAAATACTCCACAAATGCACAAAATAAAAGGAGAATGAAGCCCTTTTCATAAGGGCTCCAGCTGACCATACAGAATCATGCTCCTGCTGTAGACTATAGTTACTCTGTACTCTTTTTAAGATTCAACCCTGACAAATAGTATAGAATTATAGGCTAACTTCTGTAGAACAACAGGGTTCATCGCTATTACCAATATGATGACTTTTTAGTTGTAGGTGTACACTGAATTTAATTTAAGAGCTATGTAAATAATTTCTACAGAATGAAGAATCACACAGATACTCAGGATTTCGGGTTTTCCCACCAGGGTAGCTTTGAATCCAGATACCCAGCTTTGACAGTCAGACCCCTAGGACAGCACAGGTTTATCGCAACACCATAGACTTCCCGTATGATGGTTGGTACAAGAAACTCCTGCAAATGTTTATAAACTTTCACTGCACTTAAGAAGACAGGGCAGGAGTTACCAAGCAAAATGATGCCCTCATGGTTACACATGGTAACTTTTTTTAGGAGAAGTGTTTTGGGGGTTTTTTCCTCCCACATCGATTGAATTTTACTTGATTTTGTCAGTATTGGTTCACCTTTATTTGAACTGCTGGATAATTCATTTATAGAAGAGGCAGTACATTTAGGTACTTCCATCTGTGTTTAAAGAAGGCTCTTGTGCTTTCCCCATTAAAAAAAAAAGATTTTGTATTATAATGCTTGTGGTAGATGAGGTTCTGAATTTAACTCCTTCCTACTCTAGTTTCTCTTAACAACCCTGCGTTATCAGCACCTGGGGTTTCTAGTTTACTCTCTCTTTGCAAATATGAATTTGCAAGAAGGGGTTGATGGTAAGTAGCGTGGTTCTAATTTGCACTTGCGAAGTGTGTCAGACAGTTTCATCTAGTGCATGGCGAGCAGAGGAAAGCCTGTCTTCCTCTGAAAACACCCCTTAGAGGATGTCAGAGAGTGTGTTTGGCTGCGATAGTCACTTGCAAATGCAATGTGGTTTTGAAATGAGCTGTCCAGGAGCTGCCGGAGGAAGGGATGCCTGCACTCCTATGCGTCCACTCTTTGTCTTTGTTTTTCTCCTTTTTCTTTCTCCTATTTCTACTTGTTTTCATGCTTCTAGGCTGTCACTTGGATGTGCTCTTTTGGATGAGTCTACTTTGTTGTGCTGGGAGAAGTCCTGTGGACTCATTTGGATGAAACATTTGTGATAGTCATCAGTTTCGCTAGGACTGTACCCAGTGGTAGCCCTTTCTAGCTTTCTGTTCATTACTCCCTCTCCATCTACCTGGCATCTTTATAGCCTCATCCATCCCTCCTATCCTCCTAGTGCCTTCCAGACATCTGTTGAAATCACTCTTCCCTGTGGTATCTGAGTACCCTTTTCTCATTCTTCCGCACATGCCTGTCCTCGGAGCAGAAATCTTGTCCATAGCTCACATGCATTTATGAAGTCTTTTCTTAATCCCTTAATAATCTAGAGGTTTAAGCCTGGGATGATATCTGAGTGCATGGCTGGACATACAGAAGGCTGGACTGCGGCCACCCTTCTCTCTCTCAGGCAAAAGGGCAGAGGATTTATGGTGATACCTCACCTGTGCCCTTGCTCAGGACCTACAGCCAATTTGCGTCCCCATAAATCATCAGTGCTCCAGTAGTGTTAAATTCCCTCTAACCTGTCCCATTTCTCTACTACACCACGTTAACTAGCCTTACACACTCTTCATCCCCCTAAAGCCCAGCTTTCATCACACACTTGCCCAGCACCCTCAGAGGAATTCAGAATGAGTCACACAGGGTGCCTCTGGGGACTCCTACTGATGCAAACTTCCTCCTCCTCAAGGCAGCCTGTGGTTTGAATGCCACAATGCAGCGGTACTTGTGAGCTTGAGCCTCTGAGTTGATGGCAAAGCTTGGTCTCTGGCCTGGGCACCCCGCTTTTGCAGCTTTCCTTCACTGGGCTCTGCTGCAGGACAGGAGACATTCTTTTTGTAGTGTCAAATGTGGGAGCTGCTCAGAGGCTTTCAGAGTGCCCGTCAATAGGCAGTGAGGGGTTTTTTTCTGGAGGAAGGGGTTATTATTTGTTCTTAAGGTGTGTTCCAGTACAGGCAGGAGACTGGCATCAACACATTAAGTGAAGTGTTATATGGAAGTTCATATGTAAGATTAAAGTCCCTGGGTTCTTGGGATGGAATAGAGTTCCATTGCAAGAGCTTTACTAGCAGTCTGTCGTCACCAGCTTCCAGAGTCTGCATTCAGAAATATAAGATGTGATGAACAGGTCTCATTTATGTTGTTTTGGTTTGGGCTTTCCCCCTCCCCCCGATAGGCCATTGTCTTTAAAACACTATCTACCTTCTCCCTCTTCACATCAGAAAAAAAAAAAGCTTTTCTGATGGTAATTACACAGTGCTGTGTTATGGACCTTTCATCCCATTACAGTAAGTGGACAAACTACTGTCATTTACAAAAATGAAATAGGTGAGGAAATGGGAAAGTTTCTAGCACTCCTGGGCATAAATGCCAAGCTGACATGGGAGAATAATTCCAACAGAAAGCAAATTTTCTTGCTAGCAATGAGCACTGGTGCAGTTGTGCTCTGAAGCAGGGATGGAAGAATGCCTGCTCCTTGTCAGGTGTTTCAGAAATAGAAGAATTGGGCAATATTAATGGAGGGCTACAGACCCTTAACCTGTCTGCCCTTGCATTTCAACTGAGACACGCTTCAGCTCTTCCTTGCTCTCAGTTTCAAAATATCTTCGGTCTGCCTATGTGCTGCCTTGTCATGGATCTGTTGGCAAGGTCAGGGTTTGAATACATTGAGATGTTTTCTCTCCCGCAGAAATTTGCTGCCTTATTATTCCCCACCTCTGCTTACACACCTTTTACATCTCTCAAAACAGACCAACCAATGCTCCTATATGCCTGGGTTTTTTTGCTCATTATAGTGATTCCTCATGGGAGGTTTACCCTCATGGGAGGTTGCCCTGAAGGTGTGCAGGAGTAAGGTCTTTACCAGTGCATCAGCAAAAATGTATTTGCACGTTACCAGGGAAGAGCTACCAGTTGGGTAGTAGAGCTTCCTTATTCCTTTGGTAGACTTGCTTGTAGGCTGTGGACTACAAGTTCAGCGGCTTGCTTGTATCTCGCTTTTCTTCATATTTGGTGGTTATCAAATGTTGGGACGGTGCAGGGGAGTGTCTGCCTTTCGCCCACCTGCTATGGAAGGTGAATTTGGTACCCTTGGAGGTCCAGAGGAATGGGTGGTTGAAGTTCCTCTCCAGCCACTGGCCTGGGTTGGTTTGGCAGCAATTTATTGCCGCCACCTGCTGACCAGGCAGAGGATTTCTCTGGCCCAAGTAGAGCCTGTGCGTGTGGTATCCCGATGAGCCCCCACTGCTTTCTCCCCTGGCCTGTGGTCCCAGCAAGAGTGTGGTGGGGCAGCAGGCAGAGGTCAGGGTGCCTGCATAAAGCAGGAACACCTGGGGACAAATACACGATTGGTCATTTAGGGAAAGGTGGCACGTGCCTTAGCGTGAACACAACCATCGGTGAGGACTGAGCTGTTCTGACTTCAGGCTGCCATGAACTTGTAGGTTGTCAAGTAGATCATGGGCGAGATAAGCCTGGTGCAGAAAGTTTGGATGACATATAAGCTCGTATAACCATCCTATTAAGTGCAACAGCAAAGAAATACTGTTAAACTGCATATCTTCACTTTAATGCTTCTCTGTACAGGCAGGCATGAAATTCAGGTATACCCTTTAAGAATAAAGGAAAATAGAGAGGGGCAAGGAATTTTACCTAATTCTAAACTCCAGAAATTCAAGTTTGCTCTTCTTCGATTTAGTGAAAAGTCTTAATGGTGATCTTCAGTGTTCTTCAGACACTATTTCACATTGTTAGCCCTTTAACAAAGATGTCCTTTCACACCGGTGTTTTTGGATGTGGGATTTAAATGAGAGGTAAACCAGACAAACAAGTACATTAGACAGAAGGATGTACGATGCCTATTAAGACACTGTCCCTGCACTAAATCTTTATTTGGTGGCCAAATCGCGGGAAACAGCGGCACTTTCTGTGAACCTCTTCCCTGGCTGCCCGAGCGTTGCTGTGCCCAGGGCACCGGTGCAGGGTTACATGGCTGCTGTGGCAGGAGCTGACTTCTGAAGCTCTCAGGAATCCTGGCCCGCTTTCTGCCCTTTAACAAGCCATGTGTAACATTTGCCTTTACTGGGGTCACTCCAGGCTTTCAACCAGCAGTGCTTAGGAGCAGAGCCAGGGACAGGGACACCTCCGTATTTTGCTTTGATCCAAGTTAATTCTTATGCCTTGGGAGCTGCTTTCAGGCCATCCCGTTTTGCTGCCTCCACAGAGACTCTAATCTCATTTTCTCTCTTTTTCAAAACGCTCTTGTTTTCACAGGAATGCATGGGTTTCCCCCTAATTATTCTCCAGCTAGTCCCCCTTTTTTTTTTGCATTTATTGCTTTTTAGTTTGGGGTTTTTTTTGCGGCAGAGGAGAAAACCCGGAGGAAAGACGAAATGCCATGCATGGCAGTTCTGCTCGGCTGCCGTGGCGCCGTCCCTGTTCTGTCAGAGCAGGGAAAGGTTGCTATTACCATTTTATAACGTGTGCTCTCAGGTACATTCCTGCTTTCCTAAGCAGTTTGGGTTTCTGTGCAGATGTTACTGTAAAACCTCATTTCCACTTAACCCCTCGCTGCTAGACCTGACACCCGAGCGGTCCCTCCTGCTGACGCTGCGGCTCTCTCTCCTTGCTCCCTAGGGCTCCGGGACCTCCAGCAGCTCTGCCACCACCACCCCATCCGTGTCCACCCCCGTCACCGGCCACAAGCGGATGATCATCCCCAACCAGCCTCCCCTCACTGCTACCAAGAAGTCCACCGCCAAGGGCCCGGGGCAGCCGGCACCCATCCCGGTGACTCCCGTCGGCACCCTGAAGCCGCAGCCAGTCCCAGCCTCCTACGCCACGGCTTCCACCCCCAGCCGCCCGGCCTTCAACGTCCAGGTGAGGACGGCGCAGCCCAGCCCGCACTACCAGCCGCCCGGCCCGCAGCCCGCACACTATGGCAGCCTCGGGCCCGGCCAGCCCTACGCTGCCCCACCGTCCCGCCCGCCTGGCACCCCGCAGTACGGCCCTCCGCAGCCCCGCGGGCCCGACTACGGCTATGCCCCGCCGCCCGCCCGGCCCTCGGAGCCCGCCTACGGCTATGCACCTCCACAGGGCCGCTACCAGGACCCCTACTACGGGGGGTACGGGGGGAGGAATGGCTCTGAAGCGCCCTACGTGCCACAGAGCACCTGGAAGGCTGAGCCGGCATATCCTGCCGGTAACACCGTGGGCCAGGCTCCTCCTGGGCTCTACCAGCCACCTGGCACGAAGAAGACCTACATCACCGACCCGGTGCTGGCCCCGCAGCCACCCGCACTGCAGCAAAAGGTAGGAGATGTGGGTGCTCGACAGCCTGCCTGGGGGAGCAGACAGCCATATGGTTGAACATGTCCTGGGACCCTTCCTGAAAGGTGGTGTTGGGGGTTAAATGGCACCTGTGGGGGCTCGGAGAAGGTCTCCCTCCATACGGCTTCTTAAAAGCTGGAAATGGGGAACTCTCATCTGGTTTGAAAAGAGGCTTTTGTGGGGGCTTAGAAACACCATCAGCCTCAAAAGGCGAGATGGTGTCACATGCAGAGGTGCGGTGTCACCCTGCGGGCAGGAGGAAGGTTCCGTCCCTCTGACGTGCCGTTACCCAAGGAGCTCGCTGGCTGTACCTCCGTACAGTGTCGCTGCACTTGGGTCTTCCTTTCTGGGCCCTCCCAAGATCAAATGAGAGGTTGGGTGTGAGCTGCTCTTCCATGTGCTTGTGGACACCTGTGGTTCACTGGACAAATCCTTCCTCTTCTCAGGCAGATAGGAGGTACACAGGAGGCTGGTTTTGACTGTGGTTCAAAGCGATTGTGGAGGTTGACCTCTGGTGTGTTGCTGTTCAAAAATCACTTATCGCTGAAACCACATGGAAATGAGTTCCCGCAGAGCTCAGCTCTGATTTTCCTCTCAGGTGATGGTATGGCGGGTGGCCTCCATCCACTTGAACTGGTGCCCGGACCTCATAAAGCGAAGCCGATTTGAAATAGAAAGTTAAACTGGTCTGCCTGGTTTCTCTGCCCAAACTTTGACCCTGGCTGGTTTTTGTCGCTTCTGCTGGTGGCCACTTCTAATACGGCTCTGGGAGGACACAGGTGCTTTAGTTTTGTGGGGTCCTCATAGTGTATTGATGGGCTTTGGCTCCACCGAAAGGTGAGGAGAGCCAAGCCCAGGTGGGGAGGTGGTGAACCCATCGCTGCCCAGGCCCACCCTGGCTCATCTCAGCATGTCACTGCTCTTCAGCTTGTGAGTGCTCACAGGGAAAATAGAAAAAGCTTCTGACACATGACAGAAAGTCTGTCCTTTTGGCATTTCCTTCACTAGAAGCACACAGACTGTTTCCCTGAATTCCAGATTTCCTGACAGTGGGGACTTTTGAAGGCAAAGATGTTTCTCCAGGCAGTTTAGAGAGGGCAATAAATTACAAAAGTCCTTGAAATATTATCTACTAGCAGCTAAGAAATTGCTTTTTCTGTTTTCTTCCCCTTCCTTACCAAGAAGCTAGGAGTGGGGAGGGAAGTAATAAGCTCTTGGCTGTGTAGGTACCTGGTGTAGAGCTTAGATTGGAAAGTAGTGAAAGACACAAAATTTGCACATAGCCTTAACTGGTGTAAATCATTGTGGTTCCAGTGGAGTCACTGAGGAAATCCTGAGGTACAGCAGATCCGTATTTAGACTTTTATAGATACAAGTAGGCTTATATATATAAAAAATTTAAAAACTTTACTTCAGTCAGCATCTCTATGGAAACTCAAATCATCTTGAACCACAAACAGCACAAGCCTGTTAGTCTCATTTGCATTACAAAGCTGGAGGGACAACTTAATTTAGCTCAAGTTTGGGTTTTCATGTATGCGTATACATATATTTATATATATGTGTTTGTGCATGCACACGTGGCATTTGCAAATACACATGCAGAAATACTTCATTTATATCTCTATAAAAATAATTTCAGTTCTTCTGCAAAACAGACTATTATCTACTTGGTGATAAATCCCTCCAGAACTTTCATTCCCTTCCAGCCTGCTAAATATCTGTGTTATTACCTATTTCACTTTTGAACTTAAAACTCTTCTCTAGCGTATTGGTGGCAGACTCTGCTTGATTGCTGCTTTGTAACATATATAGTTTAATTGGTGAAGAATTGAAGATGATCTTACAGTCTAACAGGAAATGCTCAGTAATAAAACACTGTACGCTTTGCCAACGAAGCAGTGTTGTCCAGTTTTACCGCATGCTGTTCTCTTCCTTTGCAAACTAACTCATTCATAAAATCAACTTTTGGAATGATTTTATTTAAATGGAGAAAAAGGAAGGCTACGTTAGAGCCAGATATCTGATAGGGACAATTGTCACTGTAATTTGACTTGTTGGCTAAAATGTGAATTTTAAGGTATTTTCCTACACACAACTGGCTTCTGCATTTTGTTGTGTTTTGCCTTTTCAAGGTTGGTTTGAGGCCTTTCAGTTAAGGAAATTGATTTGAGAAGCCAGGGTAAGAAGCAGGCATTAATACATATCATGTAAAATGCAAGAAGACCTTTAGGAATTTTTCTTCTTGCAAGGGAATGATCTTAAAATATAAAATAATTTCTAAATGTATTCAAAAAAGTGCGTTCTTAATTTTGAATGCACTTTGTGTGCAAAATATTAAGGATGTTGAACAAATCCATCTCAGATTAGAAGTTCATGGTACTTAATTCTAATGCATACCATGATCCATCACCGAGAGGTAAAATTTTTCATTAAATTTGTTTAGGGTTTTTAAAGGGTAAAAAAAAAAAAAACAATGAGGTTTTATATTTTGCATTCTGGCTAGGAAGAGGTTCACAGTACTGTGACTCTGTGTTTTTTGCTGTGTGCTAATCGTGTTGAAGTCGCTGCTGATCCAAAATAAATCTGGATTGGTATGGGAACAGCAAATAATCTGTACTGGCTCTTAAAGCCCACTGAGAACAATGAGTTTTACTCACACACAATGCTGCGTTGCATTCTGTCCTTGGGCCAGTTATGGAAGTGAGAGTCATGCATGTGAAACCTCGGTGCATTTTAGTCCTTTGTAGCACCTCGTCTAGCATTAATGCCCAAGTCCTAGTTAGGAAATGAACTGGTGGAGTGAATGTCCTCATTTAAACCTTCATGTGCTTCAAGGGCATTCCTGGCCAAAAACCTCAGGAGCTTTCTCCTCTGGGTGGTAGGTGGTGGGGATTTCTGTAGGAGCGTCAGTGGAGTTGTCAGGAGATCACCACAGAAACATGTGACACAACTGCTTTTTGCCAACAGTGTGGTGCCCACTCAGACCAAGTCAAAATCTGAAGCCTCTCTCTTAACTTCTCCCCTCCCAAAGGCTAGAGAGCACAAGACTAGGGTGACTCATTAGGTATGCTGATTTCTGGCACCAAGATGTCCACAGCAGAAAACAAAAATGGCAAAGCCAGTTTCTGACATGGAGATTTCCTGCAAGTTCGCCCTGTGGCCAAAACAGAGTTGATGAAACTCCTAGCACTATCATCAGATGTTTCTGTGCTGGTCTGGTTAAGACACCAAATACCCTCGTCGAGCTCTTACATCTCTAAATAGGTCTAGGTCCTTTCACTGGTTTTGGTGATGTTTGAGTGTCTTTGGGACATTATTGTGTGTCCCCCAGGTGGCTTTGTGGACCTTTCAGGGACCTCATGTGAATCCTGGTGTATTTGAGGGGTGGCCACTGTAGACACCTGGGAGGTCTGTCTGTCCTACATCTCTGATCCCTTGAATTCTCCTTCCTTTTTCTGAATCTATTTATAGGCTTGGGGAACCATGTTCCCTCCTAAAGGAACGTGCACATTTTTGGCATCTAGACTGGTTGTCACTGAAATCACTTGAGACAGCTTGTGGTTTTGGTCCAGAATGGTGGAAATCTTAACAAAAACGTTAATCTCTGGAGAGTGATCTGCCGATTAAGGGAGGACAAAAATGTCTTGTAGCTCTGATTTGCTATAGCATCCAAATCCATGTTCCTTTGCTGCAGATTTGCTGGAAAGAGTAAGGGAGCAGTGTCCCTTTGGTACTGTGTCTGTTCTTACTAATGTGGCACAAGTGTACGAGTTCCCTAATGTGCTAAGCCCCCACTAGCCATGAGTCCCGTTGTCCCCATTTACATATATACAGGCATCGGTGCATATGGAGCATGACCTCCTCTTCAGAAAGCCCTTCAGTGTTGTGCACCGTTCTAGGTGAGTGCCGTGGATATTAAATGGGGAGACAGCTGGAAATCAGGAGGTAAAATTAACAAGGCAGGTTATGCTTTTTAGCATGGTTTAGGTGGTGGTGGCCACTCGTGATTAGCAGACCCCAACCACCGCATCGTTTCTGCTCTGCTGGAGCTGGTGTTTCTTTGCTGCCTGCCGCGACCAGCATCGACATGCTCTCATGAAACTTGCAGTGCCCAAAAGGGGACTGTGACGGCTCACTGTTTTCTCATTTTACACAGCTTTTGTCAGTTTTTCCACTGATTTAATACCTGTGATGGAGACATTCACTTGGAAGTTTCATCTTTGCCTCAGAAACATCTGCTCACCAGTGTTCTTTGCTATGACTGATGCACTTCTCTTGTACTGGTTTAATAATTTTTACAGTCTGCCATCACTCACATAAAGTAGATACCTCCGGCACTTGCGTTTGAACTGAGACTAATGCTCTTGCTGTTTGCTGTTAATCTAGTGACTAGGAATTTTTTGTTCTCTGCAGATGAATAAATGCAACCTGCCAGATTCCCTCCTGCTGTCACAGGGATATATTCTTTCTTAGCATTGCTTTTTGCTTGTGGAGAGAGGCAGGCAGCTTGCTGTACGTTGCCTGTCTCCCCCTGAGTGTCTTCTCCGCCAAAATCTCATATCTCCAACCAAGTGTCCTCTTCCCAAAAGTCATGTATCAAAAATTTCCACTGGATAGGATTCAGAGATGGTGTAAAATGGTGGCTGAATTTGGGGTTCTGTCAGTGTGAGTCAGCAGCTTCCCATAGTTTTAAAATGCTAAAATAAAGCAAAATCAAGTAAAATTAAAAAGGCTTATTTAAAATATTCTACTTTGGCATTTAATGAATTAAAAAAGAGTCAAAGCTAATGTAAAATGAAATAAAAGGTGAAATTCCAAAATTTAGAGTTGAATTTGCAATTTCAACGCGACATTTCAAAATTTCCAGATGAATATGCAGTTTCTTTCTACCCTGAGAATAGCAACAAATGTCAAAATGTTGACATTCTTCACAAAACAGTAATTTCGAGTTCTAACCAGCACTAGCTGTATATCAGCTGCTGACTCTGTCATTGCTTCTGGGTGGATTAAATTAAATGCTGTTGCTTCTGTTAAAACGAGGAGGAGGGGAAGAAGGCAGTGATGTCTAACAATGAGATGAGGAGTTCAGAGTTAGGACTTGGTGGTACTCTGTGTCATTGAGAATGATGTTTTCCTCTTCAAGGTATTATAAATCTGCATCAAAATCTTAGTGGATTTCTTCAGCATTTTCGGGTGAAAAGGTGCTGGCAAGAGGTGCAAAGAGGTGTTTTCAGAATGGTGTGCTTATCCTGACTGCAGGAATCCGACACAGTCTGGTTTATACCCTAAACTTTTGAAAGAGCCCAATTGTCGGCTTGAAATACATTTAACATTTTTGTTTCAGAAATTTACTGTTTGTTCTTTGTATTATATTTTTATTATTTAAGCACTCCATATACTAGCAGGAACCAGCTGATGACAGATTTGTCTCTTAGGAATCATATATTTGAGTTGCTTTCCTGAAATAGAGAAACAACGAGTTGCCAAACAATTACCTTGAAGTTAAAGGTAACAGAGAGCCTGCAGTTACAGGAGTAAGTCAGGTCAGCATATACTGAGAAACCAACTTAAATTTACCACTTCAGGACGCAACTTTTGCAGCTTTAGCCTTTAGTCAGCCACAATGGTTTGGTAATATAAGAGGAATAATTGAGAAAGAGGCTTTTGGCATAATACCTGGATGTTCTTTCTTGCTCCTTCTTAAAATAAGCCGAGGACAATGCCTCCATACATGATAAGGCATGGGTCTCTGTTTCTGTGCTTTTTAACTCTTTATAACCAAGTGTCTACCTTGACAAATACTGCCAGGTCATGTTACAGCCTAACAGACAAGGATTTTGTATCTGAGGCCATAAAATGTAGTGAGTGTATATTTACCTGTAGGTAGAAAGGAATATCTGATGGGGAGGCTGTCTGGTTTTTGAGCAGCAGTGCTTGCCTGGGGCTGGTTGAGCTCAGGTCTCTAGTGGGCAGCTCAGACTGTAGCACGATGAGGCAAGGACAGTTGGCCTTGCTACTGGTTTACAGTTTTCAGTTCAAAAAGCATCACCCATCAAAGTGAGTGGAACTTAATTCCAGGCAAACTCTGGCTGTTGTGTGTAATGGTGCTTCTGATTACTGGAGGAGCTGTTTCCTTCTGATTTAAAATACACTTAGGTCCAACCACATAGTAATTGTTCCAAAGCCAAGGCACCAGAGCCATGTGGTGAAGGTGTTCTTCTATCAAATAACCTATGTGTTGTTATCGTTTATTGCAGGGAAGCTAGGACGTGAACGGGTAGGGAAACTTGCCCAAGATTAGGCACCAATCAATTAGGAGAGCTGGGGAGAACGAGGAGCATCTTGGTGTCATTGGATGGCTCATTTGTTTGAGGTGAGAAGGGCTGGGGCTGACCTGATGGTAATGCCAGTGGTAAGACAAGGAACTGTTCACATCATAGTGATGCTTTGGGTGATGTGATATTTTGGTCATGTCATTTGGCGTGGATCATCCTACATTTGGGTGATTTTCCCACTGACCTCTGTGAAGCACATTTGTGGTCTTAATCCAGTTCGTAATGGCACACGTACACGCGCTATAGTAATGTTTTTTTACTAAAGCACCGCTTTGTGTAGAGAGCTGTGCACAATTTAAAAGCTGATTCATTTCTCCATTGATAGCCATGGTTGTCCACAACTAGACTCTTGAGCCTAGTACTTCTGTGAGCAGCCAAGTTAGAAAATGGTCATGGGGCATAGTGAGCAGTGCAAGCCACGTAGGATCCCGCCTGAAATAGATATTCAGCTATAAACAGTAGAAAGTAGTCTATAAGGGCTGCTGATATAATATTTTTTCCTCCAAGAGTAATAGTAAGAAATAATTGATAATATATGGTTACTTTTACTGATCATAAATGTCCTGGTACTAAACTAACTTAGGCCCCCACATAATGGGCTTCCTGTTAAGATTTACCTCTGGATAACTAGAATGAAACACAATACAGTAAATTAAATAGCAGCCTTTGGGGGAAAAAAAAAAAGTTTTTAAAAAAAAGAAGAGGTTTCCTATCACAAGCTGAGAGAACTTCTGCAAGGCAAACAGAATCTGCAATTATACTGACAGTTTTGTTCCTAAATGAAAATAATAGTGAATTATAAAGTTGTAAAATTGTTTTCACAACAATATTTTCTTTTTATAACTCACACTACTTCACTTAGTAGCTGCTTGGCTCCAGAGCAAGTTACATAACATGATATTATGAATATGGTGCCTCAACTTTTTGTCTAGGGAATTAATTTAAGGGCTCTAAACTTTCCAATCACATTTTCTTCTTTGTTCCAGTCGCAGTGTATTCTCTCTGCTTGAAAAAATATCAGATGAACTGTGTCTTGCTTGTACCAGGGTAGTATTCGTATGCCTCTTCATCCACACTAACAGGGCAGTGACTTAGTTTTACATGGATCCTCAAAATAGTCCAGATTGAAATATGCTGTCTGAAGTCAGCTACATAAAACAAATTAGAAGAGTGGAGCTGCTGTGTGTTAGCTGATCAATCTCGCATTAGCAAGGATTTTCCACTGTGTGGTTTAGCACCGGCGCAGACAGATGAGTTATTATTACTGTCAGCATCACTCATCCCCCCCAGTTAAATCTTTTTCTAAACAAACAAACAAAATTTCCTCAAATGAATTGGCAGTAACTTAAACTGATGTATTAGGATTACTTTAGTCATCAGTAAAATGGAACCACACCTGAGCTATAATAGAGCAGATTAGCTGTAGTAATTTTCATCCCATTGTTGCCAAGTTAGACTTTATTTTACCAACACCTGAAGGATATTTTTTTCAGGGGTATCCTCCAGCTTCGTGAGAGCTGATAGCTCATTAAATGAATCACCTTCTTTTCTGTTGTTGCTGTGAGAGAGCTTGAAGTAAAAACTCATGGCTTTTTCAGGGAAAAAAATTGCATAAGTAGCCAAGGAAGCTACTGCTGTGTATATGTCACTGATGGATTCCTTCTAGGCTGTCACCAGGAAGCCCACTGGGTTTTATTTTTGAATCTGAGTCGGGCAACAGAATAAATCTCCCATGAAGAAGTTCCCTGTAACATTTGTACTCTTGTAAAACTCAATTTCATTAGTATCTTGCCGACGTAAAGCCCCAGGTGGCTATCACGTTCATCTGGTCTGATGATCACCATCAGAGAGGTGTCTCTTCTGTTTCTTTTGCCACATCAAAGTCCTCTCTCCCTCCTGTTAAGCAACACTTATTTGTGACCTCTCTTCCTCCAGGCTGCATCCCAAGAACATGCTTTAGAAACACATAAATTCTTGCATGGCCTTATTTGAATACTTCGTTTAAAACTTTCTCCTGAACCCATTTCCTTAATTGCATTTCCTATAATCTAGGTTTTTCACGTGACTTTGGGTTTCCACATCATTTTCCCTGAGGGTGCTTGTCCCCCAAGGCTTAAGCTTAGAATTGGGGCTTTTGCTGCTATTGAATTTCCAGATCACTGAGCAAGTGGTGGATGAGTCTTTCTAGTAGACTTTAAGTACAAAGAAACAACGCAGTTGCATTGCAGGTAAACGTGGCCCTGTAGATAACAGAGGGTGTTGGAAATGCACGTGCTTGTTTCTTTGCGAGATCGCTCACCAATAAATACGTCCAAATACAGTTTTCAAATCAGAATTCAGCTTCCCACCCACCTTTCTTTACCCTTTCACCATCAGGTCACCTTCTGGTGAATAAATACAGCACAACAATAAAACCATATGTGCAATTAAAAGAAATTCAGCATAAATTTAAACAGCATGAAGATAAGAAAGGTAAAAGGATAAAGACAACTGGAAGCTCAGTTCTGTGTGACCCACTTTTAAATAAACAACATTATATTCCACAGTCAATTATCCAAAAAGTACAATGTGTTCTGTTGCCAAAAAAAGGTTGTCAGATAGAAGTGGTTAGTCAAAAGGACACATGCACTGGAGTGAACATTAGTCTATTGTACTCAGTATAATCTTATACAAACAGGGCTGGTTTGTTGCTGGCTTTTTTTTTTTTTTTTTTTTTAATTTTTTGACCACAGACGAGATTATGCAGCTTTTTAATATTATTTCACAAACATCTAATTGCAGGCTTCAGCAAGAGGTGCAGGCATTGCTAGGGAAATCAAATAAGGTATGCTCTGTGCAGCGCAATAATAAGGCTTCCAATACAAAAGTGGAAAAACAAGTCATTAGTTACAACCATCGAACGGAAGAGGTCTAATGGGAGCCACAGGATAAACATTCCATTTTATTATGTCTTCGTTATATATTTTGCAAGACTTTGTGGTTATAAATTAAAATTGCTTTTTGCAGCAGTGGCTGTAAAAAGTTCAAAAATCTGTGAATGTACCTATTATTTTTATTTATATCACAGCAGGCTGCTAGCAAAATTAACTTTTTTCCTCCTGTTTGTTAGTTAAAAGATTACAAATGCATATCGGCAGGCAGCACTCAAAAATGCTCCCCCCCGCCCCCTTTTTTCTTAAAATCAAGATGGCATCAATTTAAAGTGGGAGAGAAGAGGGGGGGATCCCAAATACCTCAGATAAAATTAACTTCTTCACCATTGCACTAGTTGGTAGGGTCTGGTGTTTGTTTGAAATTAATGCTAGTGAAAGCATACGGACTGCATACTTTGACAGATGAGCCGGGGTTTATACTTGAGACCATGTCGCTGACAAAGCAGACTTTCCAGGGCTCTTCTCCAGTTGAACTGGCAGTCTTGAAGACCCTGATTACCAGCAGAAAAAGCAGTGTTAGAACAGGATTTTCCCATGCTGTCTCCTGCCTTCTGAGCAGGCAGGAGACGTGCTGCTGTGTGAGGGAATGCGTTCGACCTCTGACTCCCTGCCCCAGACTCTTTTCTGAACCTTCCAGCAAAACAATTAATTTCTTTGGTTTTTAATTCAGCTTTTGGAAGTCACTGCCCCAAGGTAACAGGCAGAGCAAGAGATTTGTGGAATGGAGGTTTGTGGTGTTTGGAAACATCTGTTTCTCCTTTTAAAAAGGATACAAAGGACATGCAGTCGTAAACCCTCATCTACCCTTCTGCTTCCATTTAGGAGTTAATCATTAACTGTGGGACCATAGACAGCTGCATCTCTCGAGGACAGGCTATCCTGTACCTGTACAGTAGATCCGTGGCTTTCACCTTGCAAATCCCAAGCGTCAGCAAATTGTTTCTGAGCTGTACTTCCCCCGTGATCTATGAAAGCCTGTTGTCGGAAGCTTAAATTCATTATGTGGGGACCTGCATGTCCAAGGCAGGGGGGAGCGGAAGGTACGCAAATTAAAAGAGCCAGAAAACCACTGCCCTAGGGACTTTCCTAGTCTTTCACGTTAGCATTCCCCATGGGCTGTTTAGGAGGCAAGCCGAGATGGTCTGTCTTGGGCTGGGAATTCCTGTTGTAGGGGAGGAGGAGGTTCATGAGCATCTTTCTCAGGGACTGGAGAGAAGGAGTCTCCAGGCAGGGACCACAGCACGTCACTAGGATGGATCAGATCAAAGCAAAAAATGATACGTGCTTCTGAGTCTACACAGTGCTGCTGCTCCTGCTCCCTGATTATCATCATTATAATTTTTCTAGTGTTGCTTAATAATTATTCTAAATACGAGATAACGCCAAGAAATCAATACCATGAGACCTAATTGTTTTTCTGTCATTGGGAAATTAATTTTAAAAGGCGTGTTTAGCGCTGAGGGACCTGTTTTAGAGTAGAAACCTGAATTTTTCTACACAAGCTGAGTTACTGCAAACTGCCTCCCGCTGTGCTGACAGTTTCTGAGAAATTATTACATTTCCCATTTTAGATGTTGGACGGTGACTCAGTATGCCCTGGAAATACTATCATTCTAGCAATTTTCTCATGTGGTAGCTCAGCTTAATGTCAGAGAAATGGGTAGTTATGAGACCAGACACTATAACGTCGGACTTAGGTTCTAAAAATAAATGTTTGGTTAACTTTTAGTTGTCAACAACTTTTCTACTGCCTCACATGCTAGAGAATGGAATAAGTGGCCTCATGCAATTCCAGGCACTCTCTGTGGCCAACCGAAGTATCTATAGAAGATTAAATATACTGGTAATACAGATAAATGCTGTAGTCGCTCTTGCCATGTAGTGTGTACGCCCTGCTGTATAGAAGTTTGGGAGCAAAAGAGTTAGCTGTTTACTAAGAAGAGCAAGTGTGGGTCTAGATAGGCCTTGCTGGCATGCTTGATTTCTCAGATGTCTATTTTCTGGCCCTAGGCTAGGTAGGTTAACCTTTTTCCCTCTTAGTTTCCTCTGTAAAAGGGGTATAATGCTTGCCTCCTGTATCACAGTGGGAATTTTGAGACTTGATTGTCTGCAAAGTAGTTTTAAAGTCTATAAATGCAAAGTATTATTCCTATTTTCTATGTGAAAGGCAATTGAAATCATGTGCAGAGCCTCTCGCAGCAGGCACAGTGGTTATTTGTAATGAAGGATATTTCTGCACCTTTGTATGGAAACGAAGAAAAGACCTCTCTCAAATCTGTGGCTATTAAAAACAGTCAACTTTTAGCATTTACAGTGTTTTATATTTTCAGAGTCCTCATATGAAGTGTAACTAAATACTTCATAAAGCTTCTGCAAGGCGTACGGCAATATCCTGCTTTTATGGTCATTTCTCCATACTCACAGAGGGAGAAAGTAACTCAGCCGAGCCCACATGGGTAGCAGCCACATGGGCTTTCTCCTCCATGGGTCTGCATCTTGATGCACTGACAGAGGGATAGCTAGGTACCTGTGCTGAGGAGACAAAAAGGTTGTCTCAGAAGTGGAGATTGAATTAATTAACCAAGTCATATGGTTTTAAGGATGAATTAGTTTTAGGACAGTGAAGTATATACATGCTAGCCTTGAGGAATGGTGCAGCATTCTGACCTTGTCTGGATCTAAGTGCTTTGGTGGGCTTTAGGGTGACTGTGGCCTGCTCTGTCATCTGCTGAGCATGTGCTTGGAGCAGGAATAGATAGTGCCTTGCCATGGCAAAAGTCCCTGTTTTATTTTGTTGCCAAACGCAGAGAACGGCCAGTGAGATCAGGCATGACTACTAGCATCCTGGGCTTTTCTGTTACTGAAGCATCTGCATGTTTTATGGTGAACCAGATGCAAAGAATGTGGGAAATGAGGAAGAGGATAAATGTTGTTGCCCAGTGTTCAGGGTTGTTCAACCACTTTCCTTTGGTGTTCAATCTGGGATGGTTCATCTGACATTTGGTGGCCACGTTATGCCCCATTTAGTTTTAGAAGGCTGTAAAACAAACTCATTTATGAAAGGAGCTGTTTTGCAGCTGGAGTCAGGCTATCTCCATACAGTAATTCCAGCTGTTGGGAGTTTATGAGACGAGAAGCCAGGAATGGAAACATGCAAACATCCAAAGAAGCCGCAGCAGATACAACACCACATATATGAAGCCCATATACAGAATATGTATGGAATAATATTTTACCAGTGAGTTTGATCTATCCTACAAAGGCACTTCAGTTGTAATGTACAGTCTACCATTTTTTGATATGTATATTGGACCAGAGTGATATCGGTATAGCTGTATCAGTTTGGAGCAACTGTGTTGATTTAGTAACATCTGGGAGTATAGATCAGAGGCTAACATAGTGTTTGTCATCTGGGGTTCTCAAGCAACAGCTAGGAGACTGAGTGAATCACAGAGTAGCCTCTTCTATTCTGTTACTCCCTGCCTGCCTAAAACAATTGCACATTGAGCCTAATTCTGGTGTTCCAGTGACTTTACAGTTAGCTCTAGGGGAATCTACACCTTATACTTGCTGATATGTAGGAGGGCTTGGACTCGTGTATACTAACTAGCTTTAACATTTTTCGGTACTTTCTTTTCGTGAGCAAACAGAGATTTTACTTCCCATATAATAAGGTATCCATGTGTGAGTTCGTGTAAAGAAGCAGGAAGAGGAATGCAGTAACAGAACAGCTCAGGTAAATGACACCCCACAGTGGATACCCATCCATTTCTGGGGAGGTTTACTGTAGCTTTCAGAGTAGGATGTGGCTGATTGGGGTTGTTAGTGCATAGACCCCACCAGTGATGTGGGGCTGATCAGAAAGGACTGTTGACAGTACAGGTAGAGAGGAAAGATAGGTGTCAGAATGGGTTGGTTGTGGACATGCATCCTCACGGATGCAAAGCGGAAATAATGTTGAAAACTTGGGCCATTTTTACAGGTAAGTATTTCCTCCTAAGCTTTCTTTCCAAGCCCCCTACTCCTGATTTTTCCCAGAAGGATATCTCTGTATCTCACATCCTTTTTTTCTTGGAGAGCGGGTTTTTCCTGCTTCTCTTACGCTCTGCACAAGAGGCAGCTGTTCACTCCTCCTCAGCAATGAACATATACAAAGTCTGTGTGTGAAGTTCAATATACAAGGTCCAGAGCATTGTGATGACAGTAAGCAAGGCAGCTACACTGAGCTTTTGCTGATGAGAGTTTATTGCTGTTGGTTTCGTATCAGCTCATATCTGCCTCAGCTGTTCTGCAGATGCCTTTCTTCCCCAGCACTGATTTTTCACTTGAATTGCAGGAGACTGATTCCTCAGCAAAGGTGTGCAGCTTTCCTCAGACCTGTGTGATTGCCACTGGATAGATTTAGATTGGCAGGAGCCCAAGAGATTTGAGTGCAGGGAAAACCATGAGGACTTGCACATCAGAGGACTACAAGATTGAATATAAAAACTTACCTGACAAAAGGAAGCAACCTGGCAACTGCCTGACATATGTTGAGTCTGGGGGTTGCTGTGGGATGTTAACACCCACATGCATGTGCATGTATGTAGGCAAATATCAGCTGGGTAATTGCACTTCTAGAGATTTAGCCATGTTCTCCGTGTTGGCTGTTCACCTATGATCACCCATGATTTCTCCTTTTGTGCCTCCTATCCAAGAAGTTCAAAGTACTCTAATGCTGAGGACTGCAACTTATGGCCTTCAGCTGAACGTGGGCAATGAGTTGTTTTCACCCAAAACGTGGGTTAGTTTAGGTGGCCTAACGTCAGCCTTTAGCACACTCTGATCAAAGAATTTACCAGCTTGGTTTGACAGCTTGAACCCAATAGTACCTGCCTTTCCCCTGGGGGTTACTGTGAATGAGCTGTTCCACACTCATTTCCCACATAGACCTGCTTGCTCCCAGCATGTGCAATTCAAGTGGCTTATTCTTCTTTGACAGGGACTCTAGTGGGATCTCTAAATCTGCCCGCAAGGGGAGAAGGCTGGGACTTCTGTGTGCAAGCAGTGAAAGGGCTGTAACAATGCCTCTGAATAGCTGGTACTCGTCATGCAGACGGGGAAACCAAACCTTGCTTGGGTTAATTAACATGCCCAAGTCCAAAGAGCAAGTTGGTGCTGAAGTGGGGAAGTGAGCCCAGAGGTTTTGACACGCAGCGGTCTGTGCTTCCTCTTAAAAGGAGAAGTTGTGATGGCACCTGTCAGGTCTGAGAGTTGTTGTGTGAGGCCATCCAAACCGCCAAATCCAAGTTTCAGTGAGTCTTTCAGTTTTCCTTAGTTCCTGCGGTGCTGGGTTGCCAGAGATGCTCTGAGGGGACAACGCATGTCTGGGTGTCCTCCTGGGAGCTGCTGGGCACCACGGGTGAGCCTAGGCCAGGAGCTGGAGTTGAGATGTCTTTCAAGTGATGCTACAGAATGACATTGCCTTGCTGGCTGGGATGTGCAGGCACAGGGCGGCGAGCAAAGCAAACATGGGTGGGTTTCTGTATGTGTTTGCACTTCAGAGCGCAGCTGCCTTGTCTGCTTGTTTCAGAGTGTGAGGGGAAAGGGACAGCCAGTGGTCACTAGCCACCTTTAGTAAAACGTTATTTCAAACAATCATTTGGTTGTGTTGTTTATTAGGGAGCAGCACAGTCCACACAGCTTCTAAGTTTATCCAATACCTTGTCTTAGTCCAAAGGCTGGGGCAGCCTCGTGATGGAGCAAGCCCAAAATTCCTCCTGTGGATTGTACTGAAAGGGCAAACCTCAAGAAAGACTTTGAGTGTAGCTCAAGGCATAGTCAGCCCTGCTTGTTTGATCTCTCCCTGTTCTCACTCTCTTGCCACTACAACACACATCAGTACTTGCTGATTCGTGAATGTACATATTCCCTTCTCCTCACTCTACGTCTCTCTTTCTTGCATCTTCTGACATATGAGAAGGAATTTACGTAACTGGCTGGCTTCTGTGAAAGCACTAGGCACCCTGCAGGGTTGACCTTCAGCATTTCCCTCCCTCGCTGTTCATGTTTTAACCTAGAAGTGACAGGTCAAGACCATTGTCAGGCCTCCATCATGTTTGATGCTTTCTTGACCCCAGTAGTGTTTGTCCTGGTTATTTCTTGCAGCAGTGACTCCCAGCAGTTCATTGCTATTTCCTTTCCTGTTTCCACAGCACCCTGATCTATAGTACTAGCAGTCCTTCCAAGAGACTGTTAGGTTCACCAGTTTCTGCAGTCCTCTGTGTTGTGGAAGGCCATTGCATATGTCCATTGCTCTCTTTATCTGGGTCATTTGTAAATCTGCTGGTGCCACGTATACAGATCAGCATCTTGGGAGACCTGCTAATTTTCCCATGAGTTTCTGAGCTGTTTTTGTCCCAGCGTTCACTTTGGAGAATTTCTTGTTGTCATTCACTGTCTAGGGAGCTGCTGGCTTTCCTGAGCACCTTTGTTCACTTGGGCTGGGACACTGGCACTTGTGCAGCTGGGGCAGCTGATCTGTGTGTATTTGCCGTATTGTTTGTTCTTGTCACACCATGTGTCTTCTAATTACACTGTCCTGGATGAGTGCCAGCAGTAGGAGGACAAGACGTACAGCACAACGTGAGATGGCATGGAGAGGTTTTACTCATGCATGAAGGAAGACTTCATCCTGCCCTTTTAGTAAATGTTTTATATTCACAGGAATGTCCAAAGTGCTCTCCTTGTTCTCAGCGAGCTCAGGCCTGGCCATGAGCAGTTGCAAATAGCCACTCGCAGCCTTGCACATGAGGCTCTACGTGGTGTGAACACATGGCTGTTTTTACATAGGTCTTCCCTCTGTGCAAGCGGTGTCCTTGATGCCAAGTCACCTTTGGGCCATGAAGCCCTTACTGATCCCACCTAAAGCTCTCTGACCAACTGAGACAAATCTGCCTTTGAAAATGGAGCTAATGCAATGTGATGACTCAGAAACATCAAGGGATTTGTTTGTTTGTTTGTTTGTTTTGAACCACAAATGGTCTGTCTGAGGTTTACCTAGGGTCAAGCTTCAAATTAAGGAGCCAAATTTTGACTGTGCTGATGTTTGGGGCTTAGCTCATTATAAGGATGCCAGTCCTTAACTGGGATACATAATCAGATTTGAATTTCACCTCAGAGCCAAGAACTGAACTGTAACTTCTACAGTTCTGCATTTTCTGTAAAGTACATATTTATAGTCAATGTAATGCTGCCACATGACTGATAAACAAGCAAGTCCCAAAAGTAAACACCAATAAAATAGGAAAGCTTTGGACAGGATTTACATCAAAGTTTCCCTGAATATTTTCAATTATTACCTTTTATCTAATTTTGTCATTGTCTTTTTTGTTTCTTTGTTTTTTTGTTTTTCTTAATTGACTTTGTACAGATTTCTTTTAATGTGAGGTATACACCATGTTTTACTGGCATTAGGTGTCAGGGAAAAATGTGCACCTGATTTGGAGGGAAATCCTACTCAGGAATGAAGATAAAGCAAGGTTCGTGTAGTAGGTGCAAATTAGGTTTGTTTTCATCCTTTGCCTTAGAATGAGTGTAGTGTTTATATGGGGTTAGATAGTGCTCGTTTCTAGCGCAAAACCAGTGTTGATCCTCCTAAACTGAGGAAAAGTAGCTGAAAAGTCGCTGAAAATCCCAGGGAAAAGTGAAGGATTTTTGGGGCATGTTACATCTCAGGCTGGGGAATGTAACTTTTGCTTTTTGTATCTTCACGTGTGATCTTGCCAAAATTTCTAGCATGCTCATAGCTCTCTGTCTTCGTTGCTGCTCAGCTTTTTTTGACTTGTGATCATCTCAGCTTCATTAATAACAAGTAACCCCTTTCATCACTCTGTCTCTCTGTTTATTTAGAGCTTGACCTTTTGAGTGTTTGCCCTAACAGTTTCTCTTTGTGAAATGTTCAACCGCCAAAAATAAGTTCCAAGAAAGGGAATGTTATTTTTCTCTTGCATACTTGCAGCGTTCAGAAGACGTGCCCGCGCACCTGCTTTTCCAAAGGAGCACACACAGCTGCTCTTGCCTGTTTTGGGGTGCCCAGAGCTTAGGAGATGGTGCCCTGTAATGAATGTTAACAATCGTGATTTGGCCTGGAGGGTAGCATTGGGATGTATTGGCAGCTGGGATCACAAGGGGTCAAGTACTTTGGTTTACATCCCCTTTGAAAAATCCCCTCCCAAGGATACATTACAAAACACAGTTTCTCCAGAGCTAGCTACATACGTGAACAGCATTTTTTACCTTTTGTGGGGCCAGCTATGTGAGCGATCCAGCAGAACCTGCAGCATTTAGAAGAACAAGAGAAATATTGTCTCTTTATTTCCTTACAGCAGCTAAAATGCAAATAAAAGAGATCTTGCACACAGAAGAGCCTGCACGTTTCCAGTTTTCTCTAATCCTTAGATACAGGCAGAAATAAATGTAGAGATGTTAACAGGAGAGCAAGTCTTTGTTCAGCAGTCATTCTAGAGGTTCATATGTTGCCCTCTGAGCCACTGATAAAATTTCCTGTATGAAGAAGAGAAGGTGGAAAGTTTCAGCAGGAAAAAGCAGAAACTCTGACCAAAGTAGAGGAGCAAGCACTGAAAAAGCACAGAACCCCTGTTCCCCCCAGAGCAAACCAAAACTGGGGAATTAAAGACTCGGAGAAAGCAGGACACTAAGGATTCATGTCTACCACAAACAAAAGCAGCTTTGAAATGGCTGATGCACAGGACAGCACTTCGGGTACTCCAGTGCTCGGAATTAGGCTAGAGTGACTCTGAAGCGTTTTGACAGAGCTCCGGCATGCGACTCTTCTGCTAAGCGTGAGAGAAACAAGAAACCACAGGGAAATGACTGCAAACCCCTTTGTCAAAAGCTTTGAGAAACCTTCCTGTCTTTGTCTTTTCCAAACTTGTCATGTCAACTTGAGCCATTGCTATTCCTAAATCTGTTAAGCTACAAAACACAGCACGTGTGCAAGCTGCTGAGTTGCTGTTTAATGAAGCAGTTTCCTATCGCCTGCAAGACAGTTTTTACAGACATGACGTTTGCACTTCGGCTTGGTTAGGAGAGCCCAGCCCTGAGCTCGACAGGCTTCAACATCTTCAAGCAAGGGACAGTCTGTTATTTCTGCCCCTTGTTTAGCAACCCTGTTGAATTTACTAAGGCTGATCAGATGAAAGCCATGGTCAGATTCCATCTCTTTGGCCCCAAGAAAAGCTGTGAGAAGTTAGTCTTTGCGGTATGTGGTGTCACCATTCAGCTGCACTGTCACCTGCACTGTTGTAACCACACAGTGCAGGAAACAACAATGCATTAAAAAGAGAAAACATGCTGCTCCCGTTACAGTCATTTCAGGCCCAAAGCCTGGTCTGCCCATGTCCTCTGGTGCGTAACAGCTTTCACTGGCTGTGGGTTCTGGCACCCGCCTTGCACTCGAGTTTCTTAATATTCAATCTGTTGGTTAAAGGCCACGTTTTATTTAAGTCCTGTAGGATTTGCAGCTGGCCAGGTTGCTTATGCTGAAATATGTGAGTGCTGTGCCTTGCAGGGCCCTGTGATCCATCTGCAAGAGCCAGTAACCTCCTGGGTGTCACTTGCCCAATCCTGAGCCTAGACATGGCCGGGCTCTTCCTCAGCCAGTAACTCATGCTGGTGCTGATGCTTTTTCCCAGTATCTCTGGGTTAGCCTGTAAGGTTGTTGTTCATTTTATTCCTTCCCCTAAATTCATTATCTCTGAGACTGTCCAAAGCACGCTGCCTTTCTTTGCACTTGGTTAGAATAGGTTTGGCTTTACTCACTGCATTCATCCAGCCTCATTCAGATGTCTGGGTGGACCTTGTCATGCCTGCCACCAGTTGGCCCCGGGTGTTTATCTTCAGCCTCATACATCCACCGCCTGCTTTTGTCCATGGTGAGAATCCACCACTCCCTCCATGTTGCTGCTATTCTGCACTGACAGTCATGCTGATAGGTTTTGGTGCAAAGCCGAGCAAAATAAGCAGGAAGATTCACACCCAATGGATTTCTTTGGGGTCACGTTATGGGGACAGACTGAAGAATTTAGCACCCAACATGCCACTAGTGTGCTGAAAGCAAAATTTTAACAATGTGGTCACCATTGTGTGCAGCAATGGTGAGCATGGAAGAAATGGGTGATGCTGACCAACAGTTATAGGGAAAGTGGGGGGCACCCAGTGACTGTGTGGAAGAGGCAGGAAAAGGGAGTAGGGAAACTCCCCACTGGCAATGGAATATAATTAATAGGTCCCTGCAGCTGTCTCCCCTTTCTGGCTACACTTTCCCTCTTGATTTCCAGCACAGAGAGCAGCAGAGGAAGCCAAAAGTCTTTCCTGCTGGCAGAGAGAAGCAATTTGGACATCTCTCTGCCAAAAATGTACATTCTTGAGCGAACAGATGCCTTGGCATCACCCAAGATGCCTCAGCTCATTGAATCTTAGAAATGTAAAGGCTGGGAGCGATGGAGACTATCTCATCCCTTTCCTGTCAGTGAAACAGGATTAAGTGTATCCCAGGGAGCAGCTCCTGGCAAAGGCCACTTCTAGCTGGGAATCCCACTGTTGCTACCAAATATCTGCTGGGCTCCTGACACGAGTTCCTGCTGGTGTGGTGCCAGGAGGACGCCCAGGCTCTCCCGGCATACATTTGTCAAGCCAGTCCTGTCAAGGTGTTTCCTCCATGCCAAGTTTGATATCAGTAGAGATGCTGGCCTGCCCTGGGGGCAGTGAGCTGTGGTGATTTTAGAAGTAGATTTGGGAGAGTTTGAGATCTGGACTGCCTTGTCTTCTCTGTTCTTTTTAAGAAGGAAATCTGCAGTTCTGTTGTTGCCAAATGGTAATTTTTTTCTACAATATAAAATCAGCGCCTCAAACTCTAGTTTTGCAAACACAAGTTAGAAGCTCATCTTTCTTATTAGAAATAACCGTGCAGTGAGAGAGTGATACTGCAGCTGTAACACATTGCAATCTCTCTTCTCGTTTTTCTTTCCTTTGAGGCCAATTTTTTCTCTCTGGCACCCAGCATTAGACATATACATCTATATTTGGCTACTAAAGAAGCAGCCCGAGGTATGATTTTCCATAGCACAATGCATTTGACTTCAATAGGGGCTGCAGGGACACAGCAGTACAGAAAAGCTGACCTCTGATTTAGTGTTTACAGATGCATTTCAAAGCTTGACTTCAGGCACGTGAATTTGAAAACGTTTGACCTAAAGTACTTTTCCCCTTTCAGTTTATTGTCAGCTCTTATCTGGTCGTTACTGTAGCAGGTCACCACATTATCCCTTAGCAGCAGCCATCAGTAAGTGTCAATTCCCAGCAAATGAATTCAGCAACTTGCCAATATAGGGTTTTTTATGATGGCTATTTAAAGATGACAAAAATCATAAATCTTCCAGGCTTGTCATTGAGAGTTTATATTGAGTTTGTTGACGAAACAACTTCACATCTCAGCTGAAGAGGAACTGCAGGGTTTGAAGAAGCAAAAGGCTTTGATAGTGTGCAGTAGTCCAAGAAATTGAAGATAAAAAACAACTTGCTGGCATTTTGTCCATATTCCTTCTTCGCTGTCAGAGCGAGAGCTTCTCTTCACACTCCTGAGAGAATCTGCACGTTTTTCAGCCCCTAGAGAGGCCAACCACCAAGGGGTTGTTTTTAAGACTGGGGTTTAGAGAAGGGGAGTTAAGGCCTGGAGGGTGGCAGTGGGGGCGAGCGCGACCTCCCTGAGCGCAGCAGCATTTCTTTCTCTCCCTCTTCACATCCTGCAGTGGAAAGTTGCATTGCAGTATTGTTGTTTTATAATTGCAAATTTTATTTGCTGAGGAAAGTTTGAATCTTGTGGACGTTTTGATAATGGCAAATAAAACCTCCTCCATAAATCTGTTTGGTGAATCCCATTTGCATTCTCATCCTCTGTGTAGGCCAGTGGCTCTCACTGGCACCTACTTATTTTGCAGTCAATGAACGGACTAGCAGAGTTTATGGAGTAATTGCAGCGTTATGCAACAAGTGGAAAGGTTTATGGCTTTGGGTAGATGTTAGGTATAATTGTAACAACTAATATAACTGCTTTAGCAACCACCATAACACCAGGTTGGTCCATAAAATTCCAAATTGGATTGAAAATAAAGTGTCTGAAGAGTGTGTTTCAGGAATAAACCTGTATTTAACAGAGAGGAATAGATTTTAGCTAGTTTTAGCTGTTGAAGTTCTTTTAGGTGTCATTCCCTTTTTCTTGAAAATCAGGGATTTGCTGATCCTCCAAGCTTCAGTTGACTGCTGCTTCTGAAAACTGTGGCACAGTGGTTCTGCGGTAGTATATTTATCAGTCAAAGTAAAGTTAAATGTAGTAGTAATATCTTTTGTTATAACAATGGTTATGTTGTGTATCTTGTATATTCATTCAGTGGAACAGTCACTCTTGTGTTTCCCAAAAAAAAAACCCCTCGTCATTCTTCAGAGATAAAATCAGACCATGAGATAAAACCAATATTAGATTGTGCTAGCCTCTGAAGAGAAATTATGGTTTGAAAACCTGGCCCTTGGCTAAATGCCCATTGACTCCGGCTGAGCCAAAATTTCACCTGTGATATAGTAAGCACCAATTTTTTTTTTTCCTTTAAGTGAGTCACATCGAAGGCCCTTTAAGTGTCCTTGTAATTTTCAGTCTTCTTGCAAATTACATTCTCATACTTGAACAGAGCCCCTATAAAACATGCATGCGCTAAATCAAAAAACTAGCAGCGCAGAATTGTCTTATGTCTTGGTATAGAGTGCAGAGCCACTCTTTCCTTTTTGCCTTGCTGTCTCAGAGGACCACAGCTCCAGTGGCTGGATGCTGTTATCCCCTGAGATGAGTTTAGAAACGCAGGCCCAAGGTGAAATTTCCTCCATCTATATTAAGCAAAAAGACAAGTGACTCGATCTTCTAAATGCTGTTCTGGTAGCACTTCCAGCTCACTTCACTGAGCTGCCCAGATTCATGATTTAGATGCTTTATAGGTGGGTGGGTGTTTATATAGCTATACTGTCTGTATGTGTGTATATTGTGTGCATTATACATATGTATACTATATACTTGGGGCTATATTCTTGAAAAATCTTGGTCTTGCTTGCTCTTTTCTGCTGGTAACCAAAGCAGAGCATGGAGAGGGTATGTCAAAAGGACTGAGGTTGAAGGAAGGGAAATGGCATGTCACAGGCATGCCCCAGTGAAAGAAGTAAAAGTAATGTAAGTTTAATGCAAAGGATTTCAAAACATTGACCCTCTTGTGCATCAGGCCTAAAGCCCTTAGTAGTTTTTGCAAGTGTTTTTCGTACTGCCAGTTCCTCAGTTGAGTTTATTTTAAACTACCAAGCAAAACTACAAAGCATTTTCTGTGTAATTGCTAGAGGGTCTCAGAAAAGTAATTTCCACAGCAGAGTGCAACGAACTATGACACCGGGCCTAAGAGAGCAGCAGTAGGTTGCCATCCTGTATGTGGAGCAGCACACACAGTAGCACAGGGCAGACTACTCGCCTGTTCTGGCTATTAGCCATGCTAACAATTATGTGTTCTGCAAATATTTCTCTAGTCATGCATATTTTAAAATGCCATTTTAATAACTGAAAGCTTAATGCTAAACTTCCAAACTTATAATGTTGTTTACACAACATACAAATTAGACCAATTTTGACAAGCCCTGAACCTTTGTCAGGTGCAGTTATGAGCTCGTTCTGTAACAAGCACTGGACTTTCAGGAATTGCAATAAATAAATTCATGAAATTAAAAGCCCTGTGGTGAACTCCAACCAGGGCAGCGGATCAACTGGAGGCTGTCTGCCTGCTGCAGAACACCGCTCCATCTTCTCTGATGAATCACTGAGTTGTGCGTGGCATTAATAAACATGAACCAGAGAGGAAGAAGGGTGTTATCTAGATGTAATGAACTCCTGAACTGACTTGGAGAACGTGGCGTGCTGACAAAGTGTCATCAACTATGAAGCGAGGCAGGCCCCCTCACCTCTGCAGCCCAGGGATAGGTATCACAAAGCCACTGTTATCTGAACCATTATCTGTGGAGCCAGCCGTGCGTGGTTGCCCCATTAACATTTCATGTGCAAAGAGAAGAGGCTGCCAATGCTTAGAAGTCTCCCAGTGGCTAAACTGCAAAGCTTTTATATTTTCTTTAATTGAAGACTTAGCACACAGGCATGTGTGCGCACATAATCTTCAGCCTGGAGATTTCAAGCTGTTAGGTAAATGAAATATTTCAATGAGAACTTTTTGGGTTTTGTCACTGGATACTGTTAGCCCTTAGTAAATTAGGAATAAATACTTGCAAAGAGAGTTTCATTTTTCTTTAGCACTATTTTCTGATGGCAGCTGGACAGATAATGCAGCCACGAAGTGGAACTCCTTTATAAAGAAGTGCAAGTACAAGCTCTTCTGAGGCTTGCAGGCAAAACCCTGCAGCTTCATAGCAGTAGCCAGCAGTATTTCAAGCAGTGAGAAGATAATGGTCACTCTGAGAGGTAAGAAATGGATTTGGATGGTGGGATTTCAAAACCAAGCGCAGTTCCAACAATTGTGACCGCATCTGATTGCAGCAGCATCGTGCTGAAGGGAGGCCTGAATTATAGTCACGCTTGAAGCCTTCGTGCATCCCTCTGGTTGTAAAAAAAATGGTTTTACAGTGGGGGGGTAACTAATCTGCACCTGCCTGCTGCAGGAATTGCTAAAAAGGTGTAGGGCAGATGTGAACCAGGCATCTTGTGGGCAGGAAGCTGATTCTTTCAGTGTATGGGCACTTACAGAACACAGGTATTTTGGTTCACTTTTCCCCCCCCCCGCCTTTTGCAATTAAGTAAATATGGTTGTCTCCAGTGTTCTTCTGCCCACCTTGAAAACAGTGGGCTGCTCTGGTCGTCAAAGGGTGTTCAGCAGTTTTTAAAAGCCCAGTTCCTTCAAGATGTCAGGCAGTGAGATGTGTCAGTGTCTTCAGCAAATGTTGGGTTAGATTTTTGAATGTGATTTAAGGTACTGTGAGCTGTTAATTAGCTTATTTTTTAGTCTGTCCTGCCCTCTTGTGAACCCAGATGTTCTGCTTAAACCCTGAGAAGGGGAAAGTGAACCTGACCAGTGTGTCTATAGGTGAAAGACTTGCAAGAAAAGTAATGCAAACTGCAAAAATGGAGAGAAGTCTGCTGGGTCTTTCATCTTGCTCATGCATTCCTTCAACATGGACAAGTCTTTAAATGCATGTCTTTTCTAAAATGCCCCGTTTCCCTTTCCCCCTCTGTAATGGCTCTTGCTAGCCACCACTATCCACTCAGCCCCTGAGTTGAGCTCCAGCTGTTTAGATCCTTCCTGCTTCGTGAATTAATAACAGGAACAAAACATTCTGAAGGAAGAGAGACGAGGGGATGCGGCCGGAGGAGCCCTGCGGCTCGCCCGCTGCTGCTGCCACGGCTTTTTCAGCATCGGACAGAGTTCCGTGGTGGGATGGGGCCAGCACCGGCACAGGAGAGTGAATGCCCCAAGCTGTCGTAGGCAGCAGTGGGACTTCCAGAGGCATGCAGTGTTGGGCCATCCTTGCTGAGGTCTGAGGGGGTTTTGCCACAGGTATTAGCAGCACCAGCGAAAGGCCATAAGAAGAAGTCACAGTAGCTTCTTTGGAGTAGAAGCTTCCCCGGAATTTGTGTTTGGCTGGATAGGGACTGCAGGATAACCTAGTGGAAACTTAAATATTCACTTATAAGCCAGTATAAAAATAATACTCCCCATCTGTTTAACTAGTCTTGGTCTGTCTTGTAACAGTTCACTGACCATCTGTTACTGTGGTGTAGAGACAGACATTATGAATCCACTTGACTGTACGCATTTCAGACTTCAGTTTATTTTTGGTTGCTAGTACATATGGACCATGTTCTGTTACTCTCCATGTGTTTGTTCACAAGGACTTCTCAGCACAAATTTCCCTGGGAGGGGTGTTTCAGAATGGGGGAAGAAGGGGAAGAAAAGCAATTAATTTTCTACTTCAACAATCATAAATAGTTTCTAATTTGGATCCCATCTCACTCTCTTTTCCCCCAGCAAGCTGTGTGGATGGATGAAGCAGCCAGGGGAGGGTGGCAACCCAGATGTGATTAATGAAGTCACTGTCAGGCATGCATTGTAAAACTCAGACAAAATGAATCATTTCAGAGTTCTTTTATCGGTGTTTCTCCTCTCCCTACTCTTTCACATTCTTAAAGGTTGGCCAGGTTGTTCAGGCACACACCCACTACCTCAGTGCTCGTTAGTCTCCATGTCCAACAGGTGCTGTAAATTACAATTGTACTTAGCTGGTTGGATGCATTTGCAGGACCTGCTGATGAGACATGCTCTTGGTTTTAGCAGTGATGCTCTCAGTTTTATTAGTAATGCTCTCAGTAGCCCGAGTCAGAGTAGTCTCTGCACTAGGCAAAGATCAGGGAGAAGAGGCTCCTTTCCAGGAGCAAACAGCGTTATGAAAAGGAGCTGGTATTTGGTTGGGCTTCTTCATGCTGCAGAGCACCATTTGTTGGCACATCAGTGGTGTGCGGTGACCCTTAATGAGTTCAGTCTTGGTGAAACGTATTGGAAGCAAATTTTTCCAAAGATCATAATGTTGTTCCTTGTGGACAGCTTCCAGGCAGGGGCTTCATAGTCCAGTAGAGCTGGAAGGGGTGCTGTGTGCCAGAGCTGGCTTTTCTTCCTGCTTCTGTTTTATAACAGGGTAACTTCATTCATGTCTGTAGTACTCCTGCCTTTGGGTGGCATGATGTGGAAGTGAAACTTCCACAGCCTAACCAGCTATGAGCTAGGCAGTCGTGCAGCTGCTAGGCGATTAAACTAAATGTTGACATAGTCTCCGTTCCTTTGATGGAATCATTTTAGAAAGGCTATGCAGGTGACACAGGAATGTTCCAGGGGTTAGTCTGTACTTGTTCTTATTGCTCATAAAATGTTTTGTGCTCTCTTTCTAATTTAGCTTATTCAGACAAGCAACAGCATCCATTCAGGCATCACCCAGCACTCCAAAAGAATTGAGTTCAGCTCTAGATCAGCTATAAGCCATCATGACTCCTTTTGTCAGGAAACCCTTTTAGCGCACACAAATGCTATGGGGAAAAATACAGCCACGATGAATATTGCACTGGGAGGAGCAACATAAATACCTAGATGGAGCAGTGCCTCAGCGAACTGCTGTTTCCAGCCTGGGGAAGTGTTTCAGGATCCTACTAGGGCCCACAGTATTACTGACTGTTGAGCAAAAGGAGTGGACTCCTACGCAGTGTGGAGAAGCAACCAAATCCCTCTCATCAGGAGCCGATAGCACTTCTGTGTGTATAACTATAACAGACATGTAGACCAAACAGGATTATGGTTCTGCATTAATTATCAGCTAATTAGCCCCCTTGGTTTTACACAAGGCCTACTTTATAAAAATCAGGTGAAAGGGTTTCTTGCATATATTACTTACCAAAGCTTTGTTAACACCTCACCACCTTTAATCCCTCTCCATTCTTATTTGTATTTAGTAATCTATCTGAATTAGCAGTGGTATGACCCATTCTCTACTGAGGCCAGACTGCCAGCTTATAGAAATTACTGAAATGAGGCGCCAAAGTAATGTAAGGACAAATGCCTCCCCGTACAGATTGGCATGAACACTGGAGGCAGCATTTGAGCGTAATATTGACTAATTATTTAACCATGAGTGGCAGCTTTGAACATTGTGTTCTTTTTGCTTCGCTTCCCGCATTTACTGTGAATCTAATTACGAAGGGAACAAGTATTTCTTCTCAGGTCGCTGAAAACACAGCAGCTAGCTTTGGGAAAGTGCATGGGATGCAAAGTGGAGGCAGCCGTGAACTGCGCGTCAGCTAGTTCTCGTACTAGAGCTAGTACTAGCATGCTGGCACTAGTACTCGCTGAGCAGAGAGAGCAGGTGTTGGTGGGGATCTGGTCTGAAAATCTGAAAGCTGCTGATAAGAGAAAAATAGATTTTGGTCTAAAAATGTATAGTTTGAAATGAGCCACTCGGATTATTAGTGGCATGATTTATTTTTTTCCCCTCCCTTTGCAGAGGGCGCTTGGCTTTTTAATGATGATGCTTTCTGTGATGTTAACAAGAAGTGCCCCCAGTTGGATGTTTTTCAGTAGGGGTCATGTGTATCAAGAGATATGACCCCTAAAAGAGGACTGTAAGCTTCTGGCATTCACTTTGTGTGCAAAATCTCTCTGCTGTAGCCAGAAATTTTTCTGGATTTAAAGGAATATATATGTACACTAAACAGCTGGATCCCCTGAACGATAGGAGACAACTTTCAGTTGCTTGAGAAGGCAGATGGTCATCTTATTCTTTCCATAACCACTATCTTTTGGTCTCCTAACCCTTGAGGTGAAAAAATAGACTTCAGCTCCTAAAGAGCTGAAGTAATAAACACGGCAGTAAGGTGGCAACTAATATTTAGCTGCTGCACTGAAATTTGTGACACCCTGAGCAATTAGACATGTATCTAAAAAGAAATTTGAGTCTGATCCTATCTATTCTGCAGCCCTTAGAGAAAAGGACTGTCCAAGTCTGTACACAGTTTGTGTACAGTCAAGTCAGAGTCATGACATGGACTTCAATGGAGACTTGTGTTCCAGAGCTACCCGGGACTAACCTCTCTTTGTGCTGAGTGTAGGCTTGATGTCTGAGCTTTTACTTGAAAGGTATGCTGTGTAGGTGGCCTTGTGCCTCGCCTCAGTCCTTTGGAGTAAGCCTGTCTTCACTGTTGGGTTTGTTGGGTTCAGAGAACATGGTTTTAGCTCAGCCCAGAGGTGAGTTGTGAAACTTGAGGCTGTGCATCCTTTCTGGCCATGTGCATATTGTTGGGATCTCCAACGGCACCTGTCTGCTGCAGCTCGTTGTGCAGCTGCCAGCTCAGCCTCTCTATTGGGTTTCTCTTCCATAAGCAGAAAGTCACCTGGAAGATTTTGCTTGGCCCTCAGGCTCATTCAGAGCTGTGGGAGGCAGCTGGCAGGCAGCGAGTGCCTCAGTGGTGGAGCAAAGCTTGCTGTATTGCTAACCAGACTCCAACCTCCCCCCAGCAAGCCTGGCTGCACACACCTATCCTTTTGTGGCAGGTTGACACAGTAGTTGTGGCAGGCTAAGGACACCGTTGGGTAAAAGACCACATTGCTACTGCCCTGAGCTGCATTCCTGGAGGCTGGAGTCACATGCAGTATAAATATATCCTCTTGCTCTTTCATCTGGAGTCAGATGATGCCAGGCTATTATATTAAACGCTGTGTTGCAGTATGTACTCTGTGGATGACTTTGTGAATGATACTTTTTTCCACAATACATTAGTTGGAAAGCCCGTACCTCTAGACCAGGGTGTTAATACCAGCCGTAGCCCTTGCTTCCTTTCCATTAAGCTTTATTGAGTTAGCTATGGTTGCTACTTACTGATTTTCCTCTGTGAGAAATCTACTGGCTGTCTTTCCTGGAAGTGTCCAATGGATGATTTTAACTACAGAGGTTATTGAGACATGCCAAGACCAAGATGTCAAGGTTGGCATTGAACATTTGTCTCCACACTACCGGAAAATTTATTTCTGAAGTTAAATGATTGCCAAAAACCCATTAGATAACTTGATGTCCTCTGTGCCTGGTTATTTCCAAAGTCTGCTACAGGGCTCTGATCCCAAAACGCACTTTTAATAAACTTGCAATTGCTTTGTTTGTTTTAATTTAAGGTACCATTTCTGCAAACACATAGTTGTACTGCCTTCTCTTTGTCCTTGATGCTGAGTTGGTTGTGCATATTAATTAAGGGCCATTAGCAGAGCAAGTGCAGAGCAGTGCAAAATGTGACTGAGCACATGTGCTGTGCTGCAGTCTGCAGTGTTCTGTGTTGCACCACTTTTTGATGGGATTTGAAAAATTACAGGTGAAAACACACTCTTCCTTTATTAGCCACTATTATTAGAACCATATGGCTTGAACTGAGGAATAAAGTGTGCCTGGCATGTATCAACCTAGCGTGTCTCTGCAGATGAATATAATTTTTGAAGTGTAGATTAAAGGGGAAATGAAGGTGGGCTAGTGTTCACACAATTGCTCTAGGAGGTGCTGGCATTATTTCTCATTTTTAAGGTCATGCCACAGGGTCACTGGAGGATGACGCAGTGGTGCAGGGCGAGTTCTCTATAGGAATGCTGATGTACTGGCGTACACTTGCATTCAACTTTTTGTATTCCCTCATAAAATGAGAATCATCCTTGTTTGTGTAGAGGTTAACAAATGATACATAACACTAATCTGTGGAGGGTATTTACATATTCGTGTGCCACTGCTGTGCTGCTGACTGAAGTTTAAGATGAGACCTTGACCATCCTTGCCTGGCTTGTCATGAGATAAGAAAGCATGCTGTCACACTGTGTAAGAGTCTCTGGTTTTGAGAAGAAACATAAATCCTCCAATCTCAAAGCAATCTAATTACAAATTACCTGGAGTCAAGGAGGAATTACTCCTTTGACGTACTATTTAGTATTTTATTGTTTTATTCTTCTTGTATTTTTTACCACTTCACCATCAGGCGATGGTCCCTCTTGAAGACAGGACCCTGAAGTGAGTAGAAACCACAGATCTGGTCTGCCCAGGGGTTTACATGAGTCTCTCCTTGTCTAGAGGGTGTTGTGACTACAAGCACTGTGGACACCCAAGATTTGTGCTGTGCTATTACGAGGAAAATGAAGTGATGCTTCCTCGGTCTCCAGAATTACGTGTCTAATAGATCATCAAACACGTTATTTTCCTCCTTCTAGGGATAAGTAGGTTTATTAAGCAATCTCTCAAAATCACTTTCAAATCTGTTCTCTTTGTTATTTCCTGAAGTTATACAGGCTTGTTAGGTGTCCCCTCTCTGCTGCTTTTAGAGTTTAATTAAGTCCCTGCTTGTACCGAAGGACATTTGACCAGGCCCGCAGCCTCGCTGTTTGAGTACAGATCTGGGGAACCAGCCACTGCTCCGCTCTCTCATTGTCTACTTGCGCGGCCAGAGGCTCTAGCAATAGGCAGCATCCTGGGGTGAACAAGATCCCACTTCTGATTGCCATCTGTCACTGAGCTGCCATCGCAGGAGAGCCTCATTGATCCAACAGCAGCCACCACCAGCCTAGCATCTCCTAGTAGCTAAAACTAACGCAGGGTGGAAGAAAACACCTAACATCTAAATATGAATCTGTAATGCCTCGGTGGGGAGCATTGCATTTCCTAATCATCCAGTAAAATTGTTTAAAGATTAATACTGGAAAGTCTTTTGTTTCCACCATGGTCACTGGTCTGTCCTTACCCCAGCTCTTTCTTGAGAAGGCAGAATTTTCCTTTTCCTTCCCTCCCAGTTCTCCAGCAGCCCGTCCCTTGCTTGTGTGCCCTTTCTCATAAGCTGTGCTGCCCCCTGGAGCAGTGGGAGCGCCATGTGGTGCCCAGCCCTGTTCGCAGAGCTGTGCTGGCTCCTGCAACAACCTCCCACGGGAGATTGCAGCACATTAGGGCAAGAGGAGGGGTCCAGAGGGCACAGCGTGGCGTTCAGGGCACCGTGTCTTGCCAGTTGCAAGCCGGCACTGCTCCCACGAAGTCAATCTGTGGAATTGCACCACCCGGACTTGCCACCCAGCCTTAATCGTAGCACAGGTTGAACGAAGTAACACACAGACGTAGAGAAAATGGCGAGAGTGGATTTTTCCCCAACCCATCAGCTGGCTGCCTTTGAAAATCAAAGGCTAGAGAGATTTCTTTCCTCGGGAACACATGCCAAGCAATCGTACTCCATTGTTGCCGGCAGATTTGTTTTTGCACACTTCAGGCAGGAAGAACGGCACTCTCGGGGTGAAGAAGCTGGCACAGCACGAGCGAGGTGGGAAGAGGGGGAAGAGCCAGCAAGTGGCAGGGAAATCAGCGGCGGCTTCGCAATGTTCCCTAGCAACCCGCGCCCCGGAGAGCCGCTTGCAATGTCTCCTCTTTATCAGCGCAGCTGCATGTGATGTACTAGCCTTGCCGTGGTCTGGCTCACGCTATTTTGGGTTTAAAAACCGAAGCGTGTGATTGCAGTGCTGTCATGGGCATAAGGACTTTGGATTGCTCTCTTGCACAGATGGGAGCAATTCACAAGGAGGGTTGGGAAAGTGACTTTCTGTTCTTGCTTGAATGTTGTCTGGTACCAGCTAGTAAATACCATCTTGTGGCTTAAAGACTTCGCGATGAGTAGATTAGATAGCTCCCCTACCATTTGTTTATCCCATAAGGTGGTATTGCGGGGAGGGCTTGCATGGATGTCTGTGGAGTAACTTCTTTCCTTCCATCCACTGCAGACGCACGTGGATCTTTGCACAGCAGACGCATGGAGCATTTTGCTGTCCGGGGCACCTATGCTGATTGCCTGCCATTTTCCTGCTTCTGGCCAGACTCACTGCATCCTGTCTAGCTTCTGGGAGGTTTTAAAGGGGATTCAGCACCAAGTGCCAGATGGGCATTCCTGTGGACCAAGACAAAAGAAGCCCTCTGTTTGTCTGACACAAATATTTACAGCCCATACAGTGGGTGCTCTGAATGTGAGCTGCCTCATGCACCTGAAGTCTAAGCCTGGAGATACAGCATCTTGGAGATGGTAAAAGAAGGGCAGTCACTGTGCCTGTTTAGGACCCAGATTCTTTGTCATACCATTTCTGAACAAAGTTTCTTTGATTTAGCATCTGGAACAAAACCATAAAGTAACTTAATACTGCACATGAGCTTTCTTTCCTGTAAGCAGCTTCAGCCCTGAAGATGATCCATAGGGCCTTCAGCTGGCTTTGCTCAACTCTGTTGCAGAATATGTCACAACTACTATCACAGTCACAGAAGCATAAACAATAAGGCTGGAACAGACTTGAAGATCTGTCTGCTGCTCAGAGACAGGATCAACTCTGCCTAAGCCATTCTTCACAAATATTTGTTTGTTCTTACTCTGAAAAGCCTCAGTGATGGAAATCACAGACTCTCCCCAGGCAATCTCTTCCAGCACTTTGCTGGCTTCACTGTTTCTCCTCCTCCACATTGCAAACCCTCTCAGTTGTGCGAGTGATTTTCAGCTGTGTCTCCTATGCAGGGAGGGGGCCTGAAACCCCTCTTTAGTAGTGTAAAACTAATGCAGAGGGGCAGGAAGGGGGCATGGAGAGCAGAACACATAGTTTTGAGGGAAAGAAGAGGAAGGAGTCTGCAAAGTGATGTTCACAACTGTTTTCTAGGTATGCTTTTGAAATTTGCTTGGCTCTTGGGAACAGAGGTGGAGGAGGCATGGTTGCTCCAAGGTCCTCTCCAAGAGGAAGCCTGCTCCTCAAAAGGAGCAAGGAGAGAGCGGGCCCTGAAAAGCAGGTTACTCTGAGCTGAGAGGTGGTAGCAGGAATCCATGAAAGCCAGATGGAGAGGGGCTGTGTAGCTGGGGACAGGGACTTTAACTAAGTAAGTCCTAGAGTGTCACCTGCAAGGAAGCAAGTTTCAGCCACCCATACCCCAGAGAGTGGGGTCTTTGTCTACAGTGTTTGCTCTTCGTCTGGGAGCCAGTTTTCTCCTCGTCTCGTAGGTTCCTGTGAAAGACGAATGCAGCTGAGGGCTGAGGGGGCTGCAGTTAGTCTGGGCCAGGCTTGGACAGCCTTGTTGACTCAAATAGTGCCTTTCGACCAGCCGATGTACACCTGAGTACATTGCTCACTTTGGCACGCTGAGCTAGATCCTTCACCGCTGTGTAAATTAGCGAGTTCCCTGGAGCGACTCTGATTTGCACCATCTGAATGTCTAGCCCATCCTTTTCAAGTAAATTCTGCAAGCAGAATTATATATATCTCTTTGTTTTTCCCCTTCAGCCTTTGCTCAGTCAACCTGCGAGCCGCTTAATCATTAAAAAACAGAAGGGGGCTGCTGCTGTTGTTGTGGTTGGACAGGACACGAAAATGTTTCACGGACAAAGTGATCTTTTTAATACATCGAAGTGGTCCGGGCGCAATGTTGTATCTGCCACAGCCCTCGGCCTCCTCTGCTCTAATTGCACATGCCACTGCCTGTTTTGGTTCGCTCCATTCTCCATGAAGTACTGCTTGACCAATTAGCGAGATAAGTTCGTCTCTAGCCCAGGAGGTATGTGGACAGCCTTCTTAGCTGCATCTCCATACACGGAGGAATGTTTTGACAGCTAAACATGGATCTTGTTGAGCTGTCAGTTCTGCTAACTCTCCCAAGTGTCTCTTATTTATTGAGCCATCGGGCTCTTCCTGACCTCCTCAAAGTCAGTCCCAGCCTCACACAAAAGACGGCACAGAAATACAGCTTGAGCATGGCCTTCTGAGCAAGGCAAGTTTCTTCAAGCATTTGATACCTTGAACAGTGCAGATCATTAGGTCTGTATGTCAGTGCAGTGGCTGCGCCCTCGGGCTAGCGGCAGCCTTAGAGGCTGCAGCTGGGGAAATTCAGATTCCCTTCCTTAGTGCACAGCCTGGTTTGGCTGCTGAGATCTTGGGGCTTTTTAAGAGGCTGATGGCAAAGCAGAGGATGAGGGAAAGCAGTAGAATGGCTCTGAATCCAGGGAGCCCCGCATCCCTTTCTGGCTCCAGCAATGAGCAGGGAATTTCTTCTCCGTGCTTTTTATTCCTAATCTGATCTGGCTTAGAGACCATCGGTACTTCTGCAGTGCACAGCACAATCCTCACAGCGTAAGCACCTATGCCCTTACCATCTGGAGCATCATGACCACAAAGCAGTTTTCCACTTGGCTGGAAAGTGTGCCTGTGACGGACGTGGGATCACACACTAGATGCAGCAGGGGAAGCGGAGGGGCTGAACATGTGACATTTGAACCCCATATAATCCTTCCATGTAGGAATCAAGTGAGTTTGAGGGTGTAGTGCTCTGCTCTGGGTGCCCACTCTCCCTGATGCCCCAGCAAAAACACATGTGCACGTGTGTGGAAGCATCAAACCAATCCCATAGTCTGAAACCAGTGGGTTTTGGTTAGCATTGGATAGCTCTTGTACAAGGGAGCTGATTCAGTAAAATGAGCTGATGCTGTGATACATCTCATTTGCTCTTGCTTTCCTCCTTGCTCCCTGCTCTCAGGATGCTGTTAGTCCATCCTTCCATTTCATCCAGCTACTTTGCACATTAGTCTTCCCTAAGCCACTCTCCTTCATGCAGTGGGTATACACAGCCCTCTCTCCGTGGGCTCTTGCCAGCTCTGGAAGCTCCTAGCCAGGTTGCACTTTCTTCTCCTTCCTCTCTGCCTCATCCCATCCTTTACTCTGATGCTGGGGTCTGTCTCAAATCCTCTACTGCACACTGCCTTCTGACTGGTCTTCCCCCTCTTCCTCTTACTGCCAGCACTTCTCTCTTGCCTTTGTAGCTCTGCCTTTTTCAATTGTTCTATTTGTGTTGGAAAAGGCTAATTTACTCTTTCCCCGGGCTCTTTCCCCATGTTGCCAGAGCCCTCATTCCGGCTCTGACCTTGACCTCTCTGCTCCTGCAACTCTTCTTCTCCAAGGGCCATCACCTGCCCTCTCCGCAAGCGGGATGTGAGTAACATCTGCAACAGCTGTGAGCAGCACAGCCAACTCAGATCTTCACTCCTGTTCCAGCAGGTTGCAAGGAGAAGGTTGAGACCCTTTGAATATTGAATAGCCACAGTGAAACTTCCTGCAGCATTTTTCAATAGCCCATAACCCCTGCTTCTTTGCCTCCCTGCCACAATTTGGCCACCAGGTGGGATGTGCTGGGTCCTCAGCCTGCAGTTCTCTCAGGGAAAATCGTTCCTCATCTCTTGCTGTCCCTTTTCTCAGCTCCCACCTCCCTCTCACTGTGGGAGATTCCTGAGCAGGGACAGTGTTTCAAGGGAGACTTAGAGCTTTTATCTGAGTAATACTTAACTGCCCTGGACTGTATTACAGGAGAATTATGACTTTGTTGAGAAATTTCTACTGCTGTGAGCCAAATGAGAGATCATTTTCATAAGTACATTGGGTGAAATAAATGATAATCTAGATGACGGGTGTTTGCCCTGGCCTTTTTCCCCCAAGTGCAGTATAGAATTTGGCACTGCTTTGTTCTGAAAATATTATTTCTGATTATCCCGGGGTAATTGATAGTGAAACATGTACAAGCCTCTTCTAAAGCAGCAGTGCTTAGGCTCTCAAGATGACATTCACTGGGGGCTGCAGCCGTTCACTCTCTCCTCCTTCTTTTCTTCTGTATTACTCTCTCTGCTCCTGAAGGCACTGTTTAATTTCACCAACCTTTTTCCTTACTGCCAGTGTGTCATATCCTCTGCCTGACAGTGCTCAGCATCACAGTAGCACCTGCAAGTACAGCTAATGGCCTCATGGATGCAGGCTGCACCTCCAGCTCGCTGCCAAATACTTTCCCAGACTCTAATGCGGGCAAGTAGCATTAGGTTTGCAAGCAAACGGCCCGCTTTCGGTGGACACCTCCGTTTCACAAAGCGTGAGAGAGATCTTTAAGTTTTTAATCACCAGTCATTATGATCGACTCCAGTCTGGTAATTTTGTGAAGAGGCCATTCTCCTAGCTTGGGCTGGAGGTAACAGAGAGGCCGGGGCTTGCTGATAGAAGTGGTACGTGTGAGCTGCTGTGAGCCTCAACACTGATGGTCCAGGCTATTGCTCCTCATGAATTAAATAACGTATCTTTGCAAATGGTACTTGACGTGATGTTAGATGGCTGAGCTGGGATTCAGGCGACCTAGAGATACCTGCAGAGGGCTCTTCATGAGCAGAATTAATTGTGTTAAATGCAGTAAAGCTTCAGTCTCTTAAAGGTGTATAAACCAATTCAGCAACAAAACCATCCACATAAATGTTATAAAATATGGAGACACTCTGACTGAGGAAGAAATTAGAGGATGAATTCTGATCTTTACTGCTTACATATTGTCTTGAGCTGTGTCAGTACCCTTTTAATACTCTTCTACAGTCTTTCACCACAAGTCCTTGAGGGGCAAGCAAATGAGCTCTCCCTCTGAAGAATAGCAATCTTCTCATTATTATTTGCAAATTCTTTTTTCTCTTGCATCACTAGAAGAGGTGTCATTTTGAATATTTTTTTGTCATCCCTGAAGCATGCCTCAGCTGAGGAGCAAGCACAGTCGATGGCATGGGCAGAATCCAGATGTCTGGACTGTCTGTTAAGTTCCTGCCTTCTTTCCCCTGACTCAGTCACTTAAGAGACTGAAAGTCAAATGAAGGATCGTACTCAGCGCTTACACTCTCTGACGTGTTCGGAGCTCCCCATCCGCTTTCCAAAGGAACTTGTACTCATTTTGTTAAAAGGGGTTGGGACCCTGCAGTAAGCGCTTCAAGAAACATGGCCTGTGCAAAGCTAAAAGAAAAGAGCAAAGCTCTTAGAGCCAGAGCAGCTACACATGAAGAAAAGAACAGGTGATTCTGGGATCAGAACACCAGTAAAATGAAGAAAACTTCCTGTCCTGAGATAAGGAAGAAATTTCTGAGTCCAGCAGGAATGTAGTTTGCTTTTGCCACGCTATTGTTTTTGCTAATATTATTCTTATCACTTTTATTTATACAACAAGACTGCTGAGGGGCAAGTTGGGACACCAGTGTTTGTTTTGAAGATGTTATAATCTTGAAAGACAAAACGTAGGCACATGTGAGTGGAAGGAAGCACAACTTTGGCTACCAAAGATATTTAATAATAGTCATAATTTGTACTCATTCAGCATCTTCCATTCAAGGATCTCAAAGCATTTTGTAATGAAGAGTTCATTGAGACTCTCAAACTCTCTTGAGACAGGCAAGCATTATGAACACCATTTATAACAGCAGGGTGCAGGATCAGACTGGTTAAGAATATTGCTGAGGATAAAGCTCAGGAGGAATCCTGCCCTCCAATGCTATGGATGCTGAACCAAGCTCCCGCTCCAGTCTGAGAAGCTTTTTTTTGCTGTAATTTATATATAAAAAATCTTTTAATGTTAAGCAAAATATGTAGTCTTCATTTAAGTCACTGGTGTCCTGGGAAGTCTAATGGCCCATGTCACAGCTGACTAAAAGTGAGACTGCAGATAGTGGGTTAAACACATTTGGTTAACCATTTGTTTGCTGTTATAGTTTTCACATGAAAAAAGCTTAGATTGAAACCTGTCTTGGTGATGGAAAGTGATGTGATTTTAAGTTTCTTTGTGTATTAAAACAGAAACCCAATTTGCATATTTTAAGTATCTTTTCTAGCATATTCAGGCATCTGGCAAGAAAGCTATATTTAAACTGTTAATACAGTATGAATGCAAGTTTCACATGCAAAATTAGTACCATTAAAATTGTGAGATTTATTTTTCTTTTGAAACAAGTGATGCCCCAGCACTTCTGTTTTTGTTACCTGATAAGGCACTGCAGCTGGGACAGCCGATTTTTTCAATAGGCGACGAACCTGAACCGCAAGGCAGGTGGTGCTCATTGCACAAACACCCAGTCCAACCCCCGGCACCGCGTGGTGAATGGCGGTGAGCTCCCACGTCGCTGTGGTCCTCAGGAGAGGGCATGGCACCAGAGGTGTGTGTAAGCCCGTCAGGCCATGTCATTTTTCATCTGTGAAAACGGTTGTGCTCTGCCTTTGTGAAGTGTTTTGCAAAAGAAAAACTTAAAAAAGAACAAAGCGTGGTTAATCCGTGTATTTTAGGGCTGCTTCTGGAAGGGTGGGTTTGGAAAGGAGAGTATATTTTTTCAGTGGTTTTCTTGTGGCAATGAATTGCCTGGGCTAGTTGTGTACTCTGTGATCAAACACATCTCTTTTAATCAGTATGAATTTTGCAGCATTCCCATTTTTACTAAGTGTGGCCCTGTGCTTGTCCTATAAGATGAGGATGCAGCTCAGTTGGTGGGGAGACCATGAGCCCCGGTTTGGAGTGCCACTCGCTGTGACCAGAGTCCCCCACAGCTCTATGTCTTTCAGTGTTGCTACCTTGGATTTACACAAGGGAGCTCTATACAGGTCCTAAGGCTCATCATCTCCCCAGGCAAGAAGCCCTAGATGGCACTATGTACTCCAAGATATATAGCCAAGATGACAAGAAGTGAATTCAAACCCATCTACAGCACTTCCCTACACAGCTCGAGACTAAGGCTTGGAGACTGTCATCTCCTATGGATGCTTATGGCTCCTACTCTGAAATGCAGATTTTGACCTGCTGATAGGAGTAAATATAATGCTTAATTAATTAATGCTTTGAAGGCAGCCCTGGAAGCCTACTGCATTATAACGTAAAGAGGAGGGGAGTTGATAAGCGGCCTATCAGGTCTTTACTGCTGCCGATGATGCATGGAAGTGAGAGAGTGCTTGACTCTGAGCCCAGAGAGGTGTGGAAAGGAAAGTGGCTTAAAGCAGAATAAAGCCTTCGGTCTTGAAACAAATAGAGAAGTAAGCATAGGACCTCCTGATGTAGTTTTGTGAAGCAGACGAAGCTCTTCCAGACAAAAGCACAGGGCTAAGATGGTGCAATCTCTTTATCTGTATATTGGTGTAATGGTGATGCCTCGTTCTCCCTCTCAGTAGTACCATCCAGCATATGCCTTGAATTCTTGTCTTTTTTAAAAAGTGGCTAAAATGTCTGTTCCCAAAGTATGTGGGGTTAATAGGAAAACACAAAACAACACAGCCCACTCCCCTTTTCATATGAGATAAGCCTTGACCAGTAAATCGTATTTGTGTAACGACAGGGCCAAGAGGCCTCAGGCAAGATCAGGCACTGCTGCACTTGTTTCTGTGTGTACGTTTAAGCAGCAATGGGACATTAAAATGTAGTATTTTATAGGTGTTCTTATTTGAAATATAGCTTAAATTTACTGTTTCCTGAGATAACATGTCAAATATTTATTACTTGGAGATCTGTTTGGTTTGCTTTTTCTAATGAGAAATGGCCAATGTTGCTCCATAAAAATCTAGCTCATCTTCTGTTAACCCTGAATATATAAACAAACCACAATGTCTAGCAGAAATGACGACTCTCCGTAATCGAAGTGGAAGATACCATTTAACACAGTCATGCTCAGTGCAGAGGCAAGCAGCAGATAGCGGTGTTTACTGATTATCCAACTTTTGTAACACGTAGAAAAAATAACCGGCCCTTCCAGATTCAAAACATTAGTGAGAACATGAAGAATAGCAAGAAAAGCTACTTAAGTCTGTTTGCATATAATAGAATACAAACAATCCAAGGACAAAACAGTCATGCTCATTTATTACTGTGCTTGATGATTAATAAAACACTCTGTGTAGTCACTTACATTGCAGAAGCTTTGAGAGCTTTGCAGGCACTGATTAATTAAGAGACAAATATTGTTAAACCCATTTTACAGAGTGATTAGGTTGCTATGTATGGTGATCCTATTGAATTCAGTATCAATACATAGAGACCAATATTTTGTTTTCATGACTATAAGCTAAACCCTGGGCTCCAGAGACTCCAAACAGGCATCTGTATGAGCAGCCTGATTTTCAGAAGTCCTGAGAACTTCTCAGCTATTTAATGATTGTGTGTTCTGGCTCTATTGTCTTCCTTTTAAAACCGTCAGACAAGATACCTCCTCTTCCACCTGTCTGCATCCCAGTTTCACAGTGTAAGAAAAAGAGATATTTGGGCAAAATTGCAGGCTGTGAAGTTAAAACAGAGAAAAATATTTTTATTATTTTTATTATTGCTCAAATTCTGCATAACTTACTGGCACAAGAGATCGTTGAAACTAAGAGCTTAGCAGGATTAGAGTAGAATTGGGAATGTGCATGGATGGCTAAGTGAGGATACAGTTACAATAATGAAGTTTAAAAATAAAGAAAAATATCCTCTAGAGCTTTGAAGTAGTTACAAAACTGCCCTATTTCAAAGCAAGCCAGTGTTTAACAAATGAGGGCTCTACTGCCAGAGCTGCCCGTTCTGGATTGCTGGCTTGCTGCGGGAAGCCACAGCAGGGCAGGTAGGCAGCGAGGGAACCGGTGGCTTGTCCCACTCCAGCATGTCCCAAAGGAGACCTTGCTCCTGCTTGCCCAAAGACTCATGATTTTGGGCTGCCGGTGTGGGCAGGAGGTCGCTGGCTGTCAGTGGGTACCTCCTCGTGCAGGGTAGCTTCTTCAAAGGATCTTGATGAATTGTTCTCCGACCAGGAGTAGACCCAGGAACGTGTGTGTTGCAGGGAATCTAGGCAGAATCGTCTTTTCAGGAATCTGTATGTACTCTGGCAGCTGTAACTTTTCACTGGGAAAATAAATCAAGAATTAAAATATTTTTTTCCAGTGCATCTCCTCTGTAAGAGAGATCAGTTGGCCTTAATTATAAACTGAATTACAGCTGCAGGCAATCTTCGTATTTCTTTGGGAGCACGACTCGTGAGAGATGTGGCACCATGCTGGATTTTTTGGTCTGAAAGTTTGCGATTGTTTTGGACAGTCAATAACTTAAATGAAAAAGTATGGTCTTTGTCAGGCCATTGAATAAAAAATGTGCTGCGATGCTATTTAACTGTTTATTTAACTGATGATCAGTTTTGGTGAGTGAAGTGAAAGGAAAGTGCTAACTTTATGCAGATGAACAAGGAGAAAAAAATGAAAGGGAAAGTAAGTATCAGTGAAAGATGTTTCTGGCTGCCTTTCAATTCCAAATTGGGCTAATTCTACCTTCTGAAAAGAAGATAATTTCCACGTTTCTGTAATTGGGAACACATAATTGAAGTTATTTTCTCTCAGAGAGAAGCAGCTTCTTCTACAACATTTGCAAATGGACAAGAAAAATGACCACATACAGTGCACTCTGAATGATGGTGCATTCATCACAGCATCATCTTCAGATGTCTTTGCTGTGGTTTTTGCCCATTTGAGTAAAAATTTATATGTGGATGGGGAAGGTTCACATTGGCGAACGCGCCGCACTAACTGCAGAGCTCAGTTTTCTGGGCAGCCATTACATCAGAGACAGCTAATAACAGTGAGGTCTGGAGTAGAAAACACGTGCCAGAGAAGCACTGAAACAAGTATCAACTCTGTGTACCAAAATAATTATGTAGTGATTCCACGCGACTGCTTCTTTTGACCTGGCTTTTTAGGAACTGAACTTTAATGAGGAAGATGAGCCAGATGTTGTTGCAGTACTTTGAGAGTGGCACAAGTGATTAACTCACTTCCTTTCATTTGTAGCATGAAGATATTTTCTGCCACAGGGTTTAACCCTGGGAATGCTGGTATTTTCCTAAACATCCCATCAGCTAAGCATGCAGGACAGTGCTTATTCATGAATGCGTTTGCATCTATCTGCACATGCAACTGCAATCATCGTGCTCTTCCCTGAGGTTGCTTGGTATTTGATGTCATTAGCAAAGGGTGGACTCAGGTGCTCCTGCTCGCAAAGCGTCGTCCCTCCTGCTGGCTTTTTGCCGACCAAGGCTCTTTCCCATTTTCATAGGTCAGTTTATCATCCCCGATGTTGCTGTGGTTAGCCAGACAGAGTGGTGCTCAGGGAATTTGGGAGGCCATGTTGCAATTCGGCACAGACCCCAGCTTTGAGCTGTGTATATACTTCCTAGCTAAGGAAGCATATATTTGTGTGCATTGAGGCATCATGGAGAAAAAAGAATGCATGAAGATAACTGTGGTAGATTAGACAGCAAATTGGATTTCTAGACAGCCTTGATCGTTGTACAGATCAGGAGAAAATAGAGGAAGTTCAATAAACAACACCACCACAACTCTGTTTTGTAAGGAAAGCCAGAGTTATATTTTTACCCTGACCTAACAAAGGAGGAGGAAGGAAACTGTTTTGCTGAAACAAGCATTTTAGATTGGACTAAGGATACACTTTTCTGTCTACGTTTGTGTGCGTGCGTGTCCCAGCAAACTCAACAGCATGTTCATATGCATGAAATGCATTTTCCTGGAGGCACATAGTCAGCATGTGCCATGCGAGGAGGAAAAAGATGTGCCTAGCACTGCTTAAATGTTGGTCAAAAAGGCATAGCATTTTAGTCAAAATAAGTTAAAGCGTCTCATAACATTGTGGTTGGTATTTGTTATTTTTGCTGACATTGGGTACTGGATAAGAAATCTGCCTGGTTTGGAAAAGTGCAATGTAGATAAAATACGAGCGCAGCCTGTTTATTGTATGTACAAGGCAACAGGGGCCTCCAAAACCAGAGAAAGTAAAACAGAACTGAAAATCTCCAGGTTTTGGTCTTTCATTTTAAATGGCACAGCCCAAACCCTTACTGAAGTGGGCACGAGCAGGCCCCCCAATCGGAAGGTGTGGGAAGCCAGTGTAGAAGAGAGGGAGAGGCTTCACACACTGCCTGCCCAGGGTGTTCTGCCGAAGCCTACAGATGTGGTGGCTTTGGGTTGGAGGGTGGCCAGTGTAGGTCTGCAATGCTGAGTCTGGCCCCGGTGGGCTGTGTGAGAGGCTGAAGACATGGGGCTTGCAGCAGCCTGGCTGCAGGTTTTGTCTTTGCCTTCGAGCCCACGTGTGATGATGGGCAAATCACTTCAGCTCCATGCATCTTGCTTCCCTTTTCCCTGAACAGACAGCAGCTCATGCCTTCTGGTTTGGTCCATTTATATTATAAGGCCCAAGGGTAAAAGCAGTGTTTCAGCTTACCTGTGGAGAGAGCCCAGCAGAAGAGGCTGGAGTATGGCACTTCCAGATGTTCCTGCTGTGCTAGTGATTGTTAACGGGGGAAATACAAGGATGGGGGCCATCATCAGCTTCATGCCGTACTGTCTTCTCCATGCAAAGTCTAGGGAAGGAGTCTCAGTCGAAGGGACGGCAATGGTCATTCCTTTCTTCATGGAAACTGAAATAGGTACAATAGGTGGAACACTATTTTAAGAGGTTCAGTTGCCAGATTGATTTCTCAAGCTAATAAATCCTTGGCTGCACTTGCTGTGTTAAAATATATGTTCAGGCGAGAGTCATCATCAGCTCTTAGGAACAAGAGAGCAAAGGAAAAAAATAGGTTGTTCCAAGATTAAATGCTTTACATTTGGCACCTTTAATTGGCTTATTAATAAACCTTTTTTTTTTAGGGTTATGCTATTTATTATTTCTAATGAAATAGTTGTCAACTAGCCTTCTAAAAACAGCCACAAAGCACTGGCCAAGGGCGTCTGGGTGTGCTGGGTCGAGTACCTGGCTCTGAAACTCCTAGTCATATGAGTGGCCTTATCCTCACCAAAATGATATATCCCATAGAGATGGCACTTACGTGACTTGGAAAATGAGTGCAAGTCCTGTGCACCATACAGGCCTGTCTCCCCATATGAAAAAATAAATTGTGGTAACCCAAACACATCAGCATAGTTTCATTCATACAATAGAGTTTACCGAGCTGTGTGCAGATGCTCAGGATTTCCAGATGTTCAACAGCTTCGTCAGAACAACTGCTAGCCATCTAGAAATCCTGGACGAATGCACAAAATCCTTGAATATTGCTCAGAAAAAAAATCCCTGAGCAGAAAAAGAAAGCATCTCTGGGAAAACCTGAATGTATGGTAGATCCAACCTATATTCTTGGTCAGGGAGGCTGAACGTACTGCAAATAGACCTCACATAGCCCTCCAGGGAAATTCCTCCAGCCTGGGGATAATTCCAGGTGCCCTTCCTTCCAGGGGACCGTGCCACCCATCTGCCTTGTGTGCTGCTGCTACTCTGTTAGAGAGCAGTTGGCGGGCAGGCAGCGGGTGCAACTGCCGTGTTGTGTGTGCACGGCAAAGCCAGCACTTCCAGGGAGTGCAATCATCTGCTGTGCTCATGGGTGTAGTGCCTGCGAGATAGATCAGGTCAACAAGCGAGGGAGGTGATGGTGTACCAGCTTAGCATGGGTCCTAGAAAAATAAATATGACAAGGTCAGGAACATGAAACTGTTTGGTTTCTGGGAGTGGATGATTGAAGTATTACTGCTAAGCGTCGTTCTGAGACTTTCTCTACATTGATTGATGTCTCATTTGAAATCGCCTTCCTGCCTGAAAGAAAAAAGCGTGAAAGCATTTAGTTAATTCTCTTGCAGCGCTTTAAAGCTGCTGTTCTCTGTTGAACATGACTGGCCCAATAAAGATTCATCATGTCAGATGTAGTCTCTCTAAGACAGATAGAGGTGGCCAGTGTATTGTTTCTCCAGTGATTTTACATTTTTTCCCCTTTTAGTAGGTATGGAGCATGGAAAAATGTTTCCTTGTAGACTAAGGCTCATAACTTTCATATCTAAGGTCCAATGCTTGAAAAAGGCAACAATTAATCAATGAAATCACTTGCTTTACTGAAATGCTGCATTTCATAAATAAGTTAGTTTTCACATGCAAGTCTTTCAAGAAAGCAGTGCACACAAGGAAAGCTGGTGTCAGCATTTTTTAATCCTGAAATGGCTGAGTTTCTCATAATGGACACCAAACTTAGCTTCTTCTAAGAAACTTCTAGGCATGAGACTATTTCTGTGCTTCTCAAAATATGCCTGTACTTCTGCTGTTTTCCAGGGAGAAGACTCACAGAGACAGACTGCAGATACTCTATGCCAGCTGTTAGCATATGAAGGCCAAGAGGTCTCAGTTTCTAAGCACATATTAAAGCCTTTGTATCCCTAGTACTAAAGATCCGTGGACCAGCTCCTGCTCTCACTAATGTTAACAGCAGGATTTGTGTCAAAACAAACAAGAAGAGAAAATAACTAGCAGCTCGGGATTATCTGTCTTTGTCCGTATACTCCACCACTGTAGGAATGATTGTTCTAGCATTTTTTATATTGCGTTGTTAAGTGATGGAAGCTGTTGCCAAATCCGAACTGAAATGCTTCCAAAGCCTTTTTCAGTGTTGGAAAATGTTTGTATCGAGTTATCCTTGAAATAATTTTCTCCTTTATTTATTATTATGTGCTACCCAGTAGACACCTAATTATGAGGCACAGAATACTTCTCATTCTAGGAGGATATATAGCACTTCACTGGATGTTTTTAGGAGTCCATTTTCATTACATTAAATGAGATGTTTACTTGCATGAATCCCTTGGGTTTTAAAAAAAGCAAAAAAACCCAAGGAATGAAGTTCGACACTGAACAGCCAATAGACCCTCTTACTGTCAGCGAATGCTTTTATACCACATCACAGACTGTTTGTCCTTTTTTTTCAGAGTGGGTACCCAAGCTCTGGACCCACGTCAAGCACTCCTGCCTTCAGGCCTGAGGATGAGCTGGAGCATCTGACCAAGAAAATGCTATATGACATGGAGAATCCTCCCTCTGATGACTACTTTGGTGAGCAGTGCTACATCACAAGTGTCTGTAGCCCCTTTCTGTATTTACCAGGTTCTGTAACGGGGAGGCCTGGCAGCTGTGCTGTTACTGTAGTGACATGTGTATTGATGGATTTGCTTTCCATGCTTGGGCTGGAAGTGTAATCATCCATAGGAATTCCTCTGTAATTTCAGCATAAATCTCATGCTCGCTTGCTGTATGTTTATAGTCTTTCTGGTTATAAAGTTAAATTTTTCAGTATCTGGTTCATTTTCACACCATCTGTCCCCAGCTTCTAGGCTACTAGGCTGAATTGAGGTGCAGTGCGCTGTGTTGTCCACCTGCCCCATCCCTTCTCATTGCAGCTGCAAAAAACCTGGCAGTGTAAATGTGTTCTGCTCCCAAGGCATGGATTTTCATTTTCTGTATGCTGGCATAGATTAAAAGGAAATCCATTTTGAGTCAATCAGGTTGATTTTACATGGGGAACCGTTAGCCCAGAACTGGGTCCAACACGTATGAAGAAGACAAATCTGAACTGATTGGCTCATAACTATGTCATCTTCCTTGCCTGGAAAAAGATAAGCAGCTAATTTCCTTTTTAAGTGGTATAGCATGGAATTATCTCAGGCATCTATAAGTGTAAAATATGTATCTTGCCTTTGTATAAAACACAGGTGATATGACCTCTGAACTCTGCATTAAAGTCAAGAGCCTTGGGCACTTTTGAGGCATCTTGTCTGTATGCCTAGCTTCTTACAGGCTTGGGTGATAGTGTTGTTAGGAAACAAACTGCTATAGTTTGTAGAGTTGAAGACTGGGGTAGGCCATTCATTTTGTGTTCTTTATCTTCCTTTATTTCATTATTTCTTAAAAACTTCATTTAGATTGTCCCCTAGATCTATTTGCTGTAGATTTTGGTTGGACCAAAACATTTCTGGCTTAAACTCTTGTGATTTGGTTTAATCGGAAAGCAGGTGGGACCAAGGTTTCACTAATCAACAAGGATCTTGCAGTGGTAAGGATCTGATTACATGAGAAGGTCAAGATGTTCTCAGCAAACATTGACCTTATAGATCTGGGGTTGATATCAGTCCCCATTCTCCATCAGTACCTTCTACCTTCTATAGTCTCCACCCTTACAGCCAAAATGTCTTCTCTATAAACGTTGATAGTCATCAGAAGTGATGACTAGCACAGATCTGAGGTGCGAGCAAGAATGACTAACTAAAGAGAGGATATCTGTGCTGCTGCATTTGACTTCATCTCTGCCCTTATCCATTTGTGTTCACTCTCTGATGTTTTAAAAGCGAAGCAACAACCAAACAAACATAACATGTATTTAGCCATTAGCGTGGGCGGGCAGGAGGGAGAAACCTTTTTCCCGCTCCCTTCAGGCAAATGGCTGAACCCCTGAAGCATGAGATTTGATTACAGTCATTTTCTTAATGCATATCTGTGAATGGCAGGAGCTGGTCGATGGACGAAAGCCCACCCAGTTCTCCTCATAGCCCAGGAAAGTAGGCATGTGAACACAGAACTTGGAGATTCACAGGATCCAAGGTCAGAAAGAACCTTGTCATTATACTGCCTAATGTCCTACTCTCAGTTTCTCTCAGAAACATGATTGAATCATGACTTTAAAAAAAATAATCTAATCTTATCTTAAAGACTTCAAGCAATGGTGAGTCAACCACCTACCCTGATAAGCTGTTCTAGTGATTAATTTTCCTCACAGCTCAGAAATTGCTTCCTGAAGTGGAGCTTTAGTTTTGTTTAGCGCTTGTATTTATGAAGCTGAAATGCTCGGGTTTTATAGACTAATACTGTATCACTAAGATGGCTCTGCTCTGTTTGAGAGTGTGGTACATCAAAGTTTTTTCATCCAAAAGGGATGCATAGCTTAAAGGGTTGGAACATAAAGTCTCGCAACATTAGGTCATCAATTTGGCTATCAGATGGGAGGTCAGACCAATGCCATGCCAATAGCTCTTAATTCAGCAGGAGACAAGCAAATGGAAAGCAGGCTCCAGAGCATTCAGAAATTTTGCCAGCATTGTTTATATAAGCGGTAGCATGATCAAAGATGGAATAATCATGCACGATGCAAACTGGAAATTGAAGACCAAACACCAACACTAGTCCTACCTGGGGCAGGTGATGTTTAATTAAAAGCTGTACCTGATTGATCTTCTAATTGCACTGAGTCTATCCCACTGAAGGTCATCTCTGAAGTGGTGTCCAGCCTTGGCATTCTCGATGTGCAGAAGAACTGTGTGTTGGGCTGAACTCCTCAGCATTCTAAGCATGCTGTGCCCCATGCAGCCATCTGGGAGACACGGCCACAACTAATTATATACCTACCAAGAAAAACATAAAACAAAACCAGCAGTTCTGGAGCACAGCTGCTTTTTATGATTGGATAAAATCAAAGATATGGGCTGCCCTTATCCTACTAGTTTTGTTCCAGCCTGAGCTACTCCCAGAGGAATGTGGGCTCTGGAGTCACAATGGATGAGGCTTTTTGATATGGCAGTGCAGACTGGGATTTTTGTACTAATTCTGGCTATGTCAGAGCTAAATACTCATCTACTTGAGCCGTCAGCCAATGCCTTTCAGTAAATTCATGCTCATGTGAAAAGAACAAATTAAGTGTTGGGGGGGGAAAAGAGTCTTTCAACTTTGGTTAACTGTCTCAACCAATATCTCTGCCTTTGTTCTTTATTTGTTTAGCATGGTAGCATGGATTGTACAAGATTCATATGGCACATTGATCAAATAATCAGAAAAAGGACAAATGGGCAGAGACATTGACTCTGATTTGCATTAAATATCTTCTGCCTGAGGTCTAAATGCCATGGTAATTGTAGCATACCAGATAGCTGTCAGCTAATCACTTTTATTAGTTTGAATTTAGAAAACTGGATTTCAGCATATTAAAAGTTGGTTAAGAGTAGATAGGTTTTGAATTGAGGAATCTAATTAACCTTGCTAGAAAGCTACAAGGCGTTATATTAAGTCATGAAAATAATTTGTTGGAATAATTACATTTGAACTGTCAGGCTGGAGAAAGGTCATTTTACTTGGCCCGTCAGCACTCCAGGATCTTTTCTGTAACCATCTTCCTTCTGCAGTTTGACTTGCTGTATCCCTGGTTTTTGATCAAGCCATCTTGATTCTGGAGTCAGCGTGGGCAGGGTAGAGGTGCCTGGGGAGGGAAGAGAAGTAGGAGCCACTAAAGTTGTCTCTTTGCGCTGGAAATGCCGGCTGGTACTGCTCGCAGACCAGGTGAGCTGAGTTCAGGAGCAGGACAGCCAGCACTTCCATCACATCTGTGCTCAATACACCTCTCTGCAGCTTCCCTGGGTGGAAATGACTGAAGGTGGTTTCAGAGTTGGGGGAGCTGTTCTAGCCAGTGGTCACTCATCCAAGCACACGCAGCTGGCAGCATGGCATGGTTCACACTGCGTCCCAGGGAGCCCAGGTGCGTGGTCAGAGCCAGAAGAAGCGTGCTGGAGACACACACAGCAGGATCGCAGTTTGCAGCTGTTTGTTGCCTAGGCTTACCAGAGCAGCGCTTTCCAGTCACTGGGAAATCCTCTAGCTGCCATTGGCAAGGCAGTGCTTAAACATGGAAATACCATCACTAAGCATAACAATTTAAAAAAACACTGTAAATCTTTAGGTGTTAAACATGCATGCTCTGTATTCTGCCTAACTTAGTTTTGTTGAAAGGCCACGCTACTGTACTAAGTCTAAGCATCCCAATCTTTGGTCTATATCCCCTCCTACCCTCCTGTAGGTTATGGAATGACTTATGGAGTGACTTCTCCTGGGACGTCCTTGGCAGATCAGCAAATTGAAGTCCCTTAAGTCTAAGCCACTCTTCCTTCTTTACTGCTGATTCAGTTGCTGATCTGTGGTAGTTGGCTGTGTCTAATCAAATCCCTTTTTATTAGAAAGGGTTCCCAAATGTGTTATGCACTGTGCAGCAGGGATGGTTTCTCTCTGTCACAGCCCTCCCCATTGATAAATGTGCTGTTGTCGATAGACATGTCTGATTTGTTGAAGAAAAAAGAGAATACTTTGTGGAGTGGAAATTGGGTAAGGTTGGGGGAGGAGAAATGGATATTTACAGGAGATTAGGATGAAACTATGAAAATTGTTTGTTGGCCACCGTGGGAAATTAAAGCCCTTGATTTTGCATTAAAAAAAAACAACACAAAATCCACACACACAAAGATCACAACTGATCTGGACCACTGTTTCAAGTCTTATAGAAAGAAATGACTTCTGGCAGCTTATCAGTCTCTATCACCATGCAGACAGTGCTGATTAAGACTGGAAAAGTGCCACTGGGGCCCCTCATCTCCTGTTGCCTTCTGGACTATGTCCCAACTGAGTCACTCCCCAGAGCAGAGGAGTTTCCCTGATGGGTGGGAAGAAGCTTTTGCTGGTATTTTACTGTAAGCACTCAGAGCTACCAAAGGAACCAATAGTTTTATATATTTGATAAGGTAGCGGTCTCCTTTTGTAGTTCCAGTGTGCTGTAGGGATGCACATAGGGAGAAGAGAGGTACTAAGATGATCTTGTTGAAAATACTCAGTTTGTGCAATAAAGGGACCTTGATTTGACTCAGAGCTGATAATTCAGGATATGTAGTTTTCCTATATGTATTTGCTGTATGCCCTGACTTTGACAAGGGAGAGGTTGCACAGAGTTAGGCTGAGAAGCAAGGCAGGATGTTTGACTTCTTTTTTTCTTCGTCTCATTCTGACCTCTTGTGAGACCTGTGGCAGATCATTTTACCTTTCTAAACTCCCTTTTTTCCCCTTTCACCCTATTTGCAGGACACTTAATCTGCATAGTCCTTCAGACAGGAGCTGATTAACAGCAGCAGTTGTATGAGTGCACCCCACAGAGAAGCCTTAATCTCCAGCCATTCTTTGAGATGCTGTGTCACAGTTGAGACTAAAGGACAATAAGTGGCACCAGTACTGAATCTATCAAGGCTCTGTCAACCTTTCCACTCACTGGTTTTGCACCTCCATTAGGCTTCCATTCATAAGCTAAAAATCCTACACTAGGACCAGAGACCTGGTGTCCAAACGGTGTCGAAGGTGTTCCCTAATTTTACTTCTTGAGAGGCAGGACATGGGTTAGCAGGTAGCAGTCCAAGTAAGTCCAAGGAAACCACGGGAGAGACTGTGGTAGAGTCATAGAAGCTTCAGATGAGGAGGCTCACTAGGTTGTCCAGGTATGGCTTCTTTCAGTTCATGATGTCTTTGTTTCCTTTGCAATGGCTCTGTGGATTGAATACTGTCTCTAAATTGAGCATGTTCTACATTGCATTTCAGTCTTTGTCAGGCATCTCCGTAGCCTCTGAGAAGCTCAGGTAGCCTCTTAGTTTCATCTGAATTACCACCAGAAAAAGAAAATGGAAGTTGTCATGTCTTGCCTGTATTCCTAGGTCTCTTCTGAAAAGGTTATCATTAAAAGATGCAGCTTATTATTAAAAGAGCATAATTACATTGTAATTTTGCCATGTAATGTGATGTGTCATCATGCCTTTTGTTTAAAGGCAGGGTTTCTGGTGCAAGATAGCATACGTTCTTATCTGAGCAACATATGGGTCAGAAAATAGTAGGTTAGATTTTCAATGACTGATGAGCCGACAGTCATTTTCTGTTATGTAACTGCTCACAAAAGCAGGAAGAACAGACGTATAATGGGGACCCTTTTCTCCATTGTAGTTCAAGTTACTATTTTTTATGTTCAAGCCATATTCCAGCATTTGCACACAGCCTCAAAGGCTGGGAGCAGCCTGTGCTCAGGGAGGTCATGGTGCAGTACCATCAACATCCAGCTGCCCTCTTGTGGCCTGCCGCAAGGGGAGTCACCCTCCCTCTGCTCCCCAGGGACTTTAATTACCCTGGTAAATGGCTTTCAGAGCCTGTTTCTTCAGTCTCACTTCTGTCAGTGCTTGCCATCCCCATCTAGCTTTCTATCAGGGAGTCCTACGACTGCCCGTGTCCTTGTACAGCAAGTGCAGGTAGAGTTTGGGGAGCAAATTTATGAGGATAGTCTCAGTGCAACCTACAGGGTGAATTTTGGCCCACAGTTCCAAAGTGGGAAGAGAAAAAAAGGAGGCCAGTGAGTGAGTGGAAAGCAAAACCTACCCTGTCTACATGCATTTATCTCCAGCCATGAGAAAGACAAGAGACACAGAGGCTGTGAGCTGGCTTAAGTTGCTTTTCGGCATTTGAAAGACTGTGTAAATGCATGCAAAAGTTTGATTCCTCCTGCTATTGATATGATCCACATCCTACTCTGCAGTAATTGTGGGAGAAATGTTTTGTGAAGCTAAGCACCTAGATCTTTTTATGCCAGGGACCTTAGTCTTATAAAATCTTAAGTGCACGTCTCTTAATGAAGATCAAGCAGATGTAGCAGTCAGGAATGAGGGAAGGTTGCACTCCTCTAAGCCCTGAGCACCTGGTACCCACATGTGCCAGGAGACACAAGACTCACATTCCCTTTTTTCCTCTTCTTATCCACAAAAGAGTGGATGAGATTTTGCGTCATGAGTGTTTCTGAAGCACAGTCTCTTCAGAGACCAGCACTGCTTCGCAGATGTGATCTAAATCTTGCATCAAAACCAAAATTATCCTTTGTTACTGTAGGTGATAAAATGCCAGCTGGAACAGGTAGCAAGCAGCATGACATCCTTGGTGTTTTTAAGTTCCTGGTTTCACTTTAATTGCTGGCAGTCAACCTAGACATATTTTTACTTTTGAACAGAACTGATTTGATGCAGAAGTCATTTAATGGAGGATAAGTGCAGAGTACCAAGCTAGCATTTTAGCAAAGGGATTTCCATGATCATCTGTGTGCTGTGAAAAAAAGATGGGTTTCAGACAGTGAGTGGAATTAGGTTTGTCCCAAGTCAGTGAATGAAAGCTGACAATTGCCTGCTGTCTTCTAAGATGAGTGAAATGCGATAATGAAGTATCACGGATGTGTCTTTCTAACGTACAGGAGTATTCTCCAAGATTCTTCAGCATGTTTAAAAATGAACATACCCATGGAAAAAGATTAATCCATGAAGGTGGTAGATATTTCTTATGTAGTGATAGGGCTCTTAGTGTGCTAGGAGCTGTACAAATGGATAGCAAAGCTCAGCCTCCTTCTGAAAAGACTTTGGACTGTGATGAGGTTACTAGCCAAACCCCCCAAAATGAAAACAAAGTAAATGTCCTACATGAAAACAAAGTAAATCTTTCTACCTTTATTTGAGAAGCAGTTCAAAGAGAATCCAGCTTGTTCATGGTAAGCTTATGTGCCCATAGTAAACTCCCTATGGACTAAAATGGCTGAAGAAATGACCCATCAAGTCTTCGGCTGCAGGTCATTAGTCCGTAGCTAACTCAGGTCATTAAGAAGCGAAAGTGTGACCTACCTTATGGCTGTTTCCTGCCCCACATGAAATGAGTTGGCTGGTCTCAGGGGGGTTCTCTGTGGGTACGTCATCACCTCACTAAAAACCATAAATTGTGGCACCCGGAGGACCCCTGGTTGGGAATCTCCTCGAGGAGGCCAGGAGCTGAAGGCAGACTGTTAGTCTAAGCACATGTGGGATGGAGAAGGTTTGTTCTCCCTCTCTTCTTGTTAGATCTGTTTTATGGAGACGAGTGAAACCAGGAGTTTCCATCCAGGATTTCATAAGCACTAAATTCTCCCACACAGGTATTTTAAGAGGGCGTGTATGTGTGTTTGTCTGTGAATAAGTAAGAATGGTTTTCTGGATTGTAGTTTTATAGAATTAATTTTCACTTCAGATAGAGCTTTGGAGTGTTGTAAGCCTCAAGACATTCTTTCTTTGGTCGTAACTTAAGGCTAAGTTGTGGAGAGAGATACAGGCGGTCAGTTTTGGAGCTGGAGTTAGAAACCACACTTCCAGCCCTGCAGTCCTGGACAAATCTTTGTCCCAGTAACATGAAAACAGTTTAATTTCTCTTTGTTTCGAGTTAGCTGTGCACATGACCTGGCATAAATGAACCCTTTTTTTGCTTTTTTAAAACTGAAAACAGCTCACCTATTTTTTGAAGCTGGTTGCACTAAATTTGCAGTTGCTTCCATGTTATTTTATGGCTTATTTCTACAGCAGTAACATCTAAGGCCTGCTAGCAAGACTGTGGTCATGCTGCACTATGTGCAAATTACACATAAAGTAGGAAAAGTACGCATCCCCCAGAGCTCCCAAACTGAAAATACGGCAAGGACCAGGAAATTATTGTTGTCCTTAATTTAGAAATGAGGGGCTGACTGGCATGGTTAAGATGACTCACCCAGAGTCATGCAGAGAACCAGTAGCAAAGTGGGAATTGAGCCTAGAATTTCTTCAAGTCCCGTGCCTTACCCACAGCTGTGGCCACACTCTTTATTTTATGTGAAAATCAACAAAATGGACTTGTGAGCTGTGTCTGATGAGAAATCACAACTGATCTGAAGGCTCTTCCCAGCATTTAGATCACAAGCCCTATTTTCCAGGGTTAATAACATGGCTGTGAAAATAAGAAAGGGGAAAAAAGCACTCCAGGATCACACTTGGTAATTTTAACTGCTGTTAATATAATGTGCTCACTAATGCTATCACACTTCAGCATTTGATAGTTCAAGACTATTAGGAAAATTGATAATTCACCATAGCTATCTGTTGCTTTCCAGTCTAGCAATCACCGTTCCACAAGGGGGGTGGGGAGGGGCACGGTGTGGCATTTGTTTTTTCTTCTTCTGGTGGCATTTGTCTCATGCTGTCATTTTGATAATGTGGTTTGTCTCTTGCCAATAACTTTTGGGGGTATTTTGAGTGTCATTTGAAGTTTAGTTGGGGGGAAAGGCCAGATTTTATCTAAGAGTGAAATGTGGTAAAAAAGGAATTAAACAGGGCTGTCTCATTTGCTGAGCCTTCTCCTCCAGCCTGTCCTCTTCTGATGGAAACGCATCAAAACTGTTTGGTTTTTTCTTTTCTTTTCTTTTTTTTTTTTTAAGGAATCGCTTTGACTCAGATTGTGCGAGATGAATCATAACCCACTTTCTCATCTGAGATGTGCAAAAAAAAAAAAAAGAAAAAAAATTCCAACTCTGCTGTCAATGTCAGCATAATCAATACAGAGTGTTTCTCGGTGGTGCAAAGAGGTAGGGGAGGATAAAAAGAATGAAAAGAATCAAAAGTAGCCAAACTTTCCTGCTGCTTTTAGTGAGCTGCACTGTTTTCATGTCTGCAAATGCACCCTGCTGTTCATCATGTCATCTTGGACATGAACACAGTTTTCACGTGTCTGGCTACAACCCAAGGTCACAACCGGTGCTCAGAAGTCAGGAGACTGTCATCCCAAACTGGCAGGCAGATCACAAGAAGCCAGCCCTGGCAGACATTTGGGATGCTACCAGCAGCCGAGAGTAAACCTATTTCGACTTGTGAAACTTGCTGTTAAGGTGTCACCTGCCTGCACTGTGCCAGCACTGATTTTGTCAGCTGATTAGGGGAGAGTGCCAAAGCCCTGTGCCTGTCCCGTGGCCCTGCCTCAGCCAGCCCCATTGAGGGAAATGGAAAACTTCAATAGCAATAGGATTGCTGTGGGTGCAAACCGGAGACGGGAGACCACATCTCATACCTCATCGCCAGCTTTCATTTATGAACTTGTTGATTTGCATTTTATTTTTTTTCTTCTTTTTCGTGTGTGTTTGCCAAGGCATACGCAAAGATGTAGAAATAGTTACCTCTGGTAGTGTGAGCGAAGAATGAGAGCTTAACCGCTGAAAAACTATATTCACAGCACCAGGGTCAAAACAGGACAGCACCGGTAGGTGTATGGGTTTTAACAGCTGACAAAATTAATCTCAACATTGAACACAGTGGTTCAGTAAAACACCGAGGCAATAACAGACACCTTTGTAGAGAGTTTAGAGGTGTGGGTGCAACCATCTTCCAAAACATAAGACACTGTCCACAGCTAAAGATGGGAACCTGGATTTGGGATGTGGATGATTTTCTCTTGTAGGTCCTTCCAAATTACTGTCCCAGCCACGCTAAACTATTTGTTTAAAGCTGTGAATCAGGCTGTATTCAGTTAGCAGCAACGTTCAGCTTTAATATAGAGTTTCCTCAACAAATTCTGGCTCCAGACAATATTTTAAGAGGTTAATAACTTGCTATCTACTAAGCGCATGTTCTAGTTCTGTCTGTGCTGTCAGGGGCAGACTGGGGAGGTGATGTGCAGCATTTTATGTGAGGGCAGGTTGGAAGCAGGGAAAGTTTTTGTGGGGGTTTTGGTTGTTTATGTTGTCATTTAAAATTACACTCTGAAAAAACACAGCTTTTAAAATGCCACTATTTCCTCATTATCTGCTTGCCCCAAAAGGCAAGTGAATTCAGCTGCTGGCTTCCAAAAAACCTACAGAAAGCACCAAGTCTTTTACCTTTACTTTTCTCTTGTGTTGATGAATGGCTGAGACATGACAATGCTGACTTCCCACCTCTTTTTAACACGGGGATTGTTTGTGATCACATGAGCTTAGGAACTGTGTCTGGCTGAGCTTTTCTGGAGGGAGACATTTCGAAGAGATTCTAATGTGGGTCATTTGTGCTCTGCAGAAGACTGTCATGTGCATTCTGCTCTTCTGGACAGGAAAGTCCTAGCAATCATCATTGCCAATGTGGAGCTAATTCTGGTCATGTGTTCTCGTTGTCATCTCCACGAGCTGGGCAGCTGCTTCTCATTTCTGTCCCGTGGCTGAAATTAGTGAGAACCCTAAAATGCATATATATGTGTCTGTGTGCATATGTATGTAGTACAGGATGCTGCATGGATCCTGGATTCTAATGGCGTTTGCTTCTTTCCCATTCTTCATCTCAACATTTCACATCAACTGATCCAGCTTTTGATGCCTACATGGTCTTGTGAAGTCTGACTATCTCCAGTGCTGGCAAATCCAATGTGTATGTTTAGAGGGGGAGGAAGGTGCAGAGGGAAGACAGGACTGGGGAGGGTATGGGTACAGTAAGAGTCAATGTTTGAGTGAGACATTTTTAAATATTCCATCATTTATCTGTGTATGTCTAAAGACATTAGCTTCTTTTAAAGATAAAATGGCAAAGCACAGGCTTGTGTAATTCTGTTAGGCCGCTACTGGTGGCCACAACCTACAACCATAACTTCTTATCCTATGTATACTCAATTTCCATGCAAGGCAACGAGAAGAGGAGGGGAGTGAAAAAGGGAGGTTGCTTATGGTCAGAATTACTTCCACTGTTTTTTCACAGGCATAATTCAAAAGGTGAAGAAAGTGGAGCATGTGCACTGCAGATGTGCACAGCTGGTGCATTGCCACCCCTATGGCGTCCCTCCTTCAGAAGGGCAGCTGAGGAGAGCGAGAAGGGCTGTGTCGGTTATATGGCCAGCTCCTAGTGAAAGCTGGTCATTTAGACCCTTTCAGTCTCTTTCTGCACTGCTGTCTCTATACCAAGTGAGGAATGGAAACTGCTCTGTTTGCTCATGCAGGGGACAGACACACACTTTCAGGCCTGGAGGGCTTAGGTGAAACACTGCACAGATAACACGAGTTTCAGGAGCCTCAGCAGGAGGGTCAGACCTGGGCATCTGAAAAGAGGCCACCCCTAAGCTTAGGACAGAGGGACATTGCTGTTCTGGGGTTGCAGATCTGTGCCCTGAGCTAGCCCTTGTCATGCCATGTTTAAGAGTAAAGGGCTTTGTTCGTAAGGCCCATTGATCTAAGTCTGCCTTGGCCTTTTAAACAAAAACAATACTTCATAGAAAGCCTATTAGTCTTGGGATCTTGGTGGTTTTCCTGTTATTTCTTTGCTCTGATTATAGCAGGGAGTTGGGTGAGTAGCTGTATCTAAGCTATTTCAGGTCTGCCAGCTTCCTTCTGTTTTGTACAATTGCAAGGTGTTCACATACAGTCTCACTGCCTGTTGCCCTTTGCAGAACAACTTTCTTTCATTTAGGAGGGAAGAGAAGAAGGCTGACCTGTGGCCTTGAGTCTCTTGTAAATGACCAAAGTCCTGAGACTATGAATAACAGCTGTTAGGCAGCAAGTAGGAATGGTGCGCATCCAGCAAATATCTGATTACAAGAGCTGTTCTAGCCTAGGAAAATTGCAGCTGTTCAGAAGAATAAGTAACATTTTACAGGATGATGTTTTGGAGCATGGTCTAATCGGGACACATAGTGGGTCACATCTCAATAGGTGTGTGTTGACTAGAAGATGCTCAAACTGATATCAGCTTAGCTAGAGGTCTGGCTGACTAAATATAGCCTAAGCTCTCAGGAGATCAGTGTGTGCAGTGGCTTCATGCTTGTGCTCTGGGGACAGGGGAGAACAAAACAATATGCAGCGGAAATAACACTATAAAATGAGATATTCATATTGTTTCCCCTGGGCAAGTGTTTTACTAATTTTGTGTTCCTCTTAGCTAGGAATATCCCATGGTGACCATTAGTACCTCAGACAGGGCTCATCTGCAGGAAAAGAGGTTCATAAGTCTTTAGTCCGTGGTATCCAAAATGCGAGTCTATCTCTTTCTTGTTATGGAGAGGTTGCTTTGTCTTTCTTATGAAGCAGTACTGGAATTCAGACTTTTTCTAGGTGTTCCAATGTTTGGACATGGATCTGAAGCTTAACTCAAATGCTTCTGGAGTCATCGGGTCTAGAACATGGGCTGGAGACTTGCCAGGAGCTGCATAATGCATGTTATTCCACAGGTCCTCACCTGTGCAGAGCCTGCAAAGGGGATGCTTAGAGCAGTGCAAAATAATGAAAGGTATTTCCAAAATGTTTGAAGTCTCAAAAATTTGCATTGGGTCTCACATTGCTGCAGTTCTCTGTTTTGGATGCTCACTTTTGCAAGTTGTAGCCTTTCACTGGGACAAAAATCTCCCACATGGTTTCCTATGCTGGGGTGTGAATAATAGCTTCTCCAATCTACCCATCACATCTGATTTTGTCAACATAACAAAGTGGCATCGTTTTAGGTGCAAATGGAAACCAACTGACTTAAACCAGCATTGTCTTTCTGGGATTGGTCACGTAAATTCAAAAGTACCTGAAGTTGACTAAGTTTACATCAGTTAAAATCAGGCTTGGGATAAACTGAAACGAGTGTCTCTACACGTACCTCAGATCTAAATTTGGAGGTCTGGTGGATTTCAAATGATTCTGTTATTACATGTAAACAAGTCCATCAGTTTTCTCTACTGTCATACCAACGTGCTTAATGAGGATTAAATACACTTACTGTCTTCACAGTGAACTCCCATGTATGTAGGAAACCAGTAAAGAGCACCCTGAAAGTTCAGAGCACAATGATTTGCCAACTTTCTTCATACGGAGGTTGTCGTCATTGGTTCGGGATGTTCAGGAGGTTTTTCAACACCAAGTTTTTGGCAAACACTTATGATCCCTACTGATGATAGCCTTTTCTAATGCCCGCTCAAGGACATTGGACTGGCAGGACTCATCATGACCTGTGCATATTGGATCGGTCCTTTCCGATTGGTTCAGCCCTGTCACGAGGAGGGAAGGCTTTTGGGGTTTCAGTTTCCATTGGCGCAAAATTCTCAGGTCAAGAATTGTGTGAATAATTCAGGAGACAGGGATTGGTGCCCTTCGCGCGGAAGCCAATTTAGAAGGAACTTTCCATCTTAGAAATGTGATGAGTAATACTTTGAGCGCGCCTTTGTAGATGCTCATCAACATCAGAGCCTCCTCATGAAGGTTAAATGTCAGGACAATCTGTATCATGATAAACATGGATCAGAACCTACATTTCCTATGTCTCCTACTGTTAGTCAACAGGCCCTAGAGTCTAAACCACCACCTCAAACAGAGCAGTCTTAGGGCCACTAAAGAGCTTGGCTTAATGATGTGAGGTTTTTTTTGTCTTTTTGTTTTTTTAAGCCTTGCTAATTATGAATCAAACGCTGTAGGATGTGTGAGCGTGACACATGCAATTGTGCAGATGGGTTTCCACATACTTTCTTTAAATAAAATAATAATTTTTATAAATATATATATCTTCTATTTTACACTGATTCACGTCTAATGGAGACCAAACAAGAAAACTTTTGTCTCCTTTTCCATCAAGCTCTAAGAATGTGACAATCAGGTGAGAATAATCATCTATGGATACTTGATACCATACTGCTCCATCATGGACTCCAGATATGCAGCATGTGCCACAGGGAGGTCACTTTGAAAATAGCATAGAGAGTTATCAGTATTACTTTCCATCTACCTCGGCCGGTAAAAGCAGGTCCCATGACCCAGAGGATGAGCAGAATTGAGTGTAATTCATATGGTGTCACCAACATCAAATGGTATTTTAAAAGGACTTTTGCTCTCCATACCCATGTCACATTTTAAGGTTATGACATGTCTGGTCATCCTGAGCAGAAACAAATGTTGTGTGCCCCCTCCAGAATGGGAGTGCCTCTCCATCCCAGGTTACAAAGCTCCTGTTACTTGTCCAAGAGTGTAAACAAATATTGGACCTTGCACCTGGTTGGAAAAGTCCCAGATTTTGGCGCGAAGAAGGAAACCTCTGTCCAGTAGGTTGCTTTAATAAGAAAAAACAGAGTTAGTTGATTCCAGCTGCTGAGAAATTTGGAGTGATGGAATTCAGTGCAAGGGACGGTGGATGGTTGGTGTACAGATGAGGCAGTTTCCAGCACCTGGTGGATGTGATTTATGGCAGGGCTGCTGTCGACGCGCAGACAACGCATGTTTCGAAACAGCAAGGAAGCTTTGGGCTGGTGCCGGATTGTGAAAGGCAGGGTTTTCAAAAGACCTTAAACAAATGAGGTGCTGGTTGAAATTTGGTGGGACATCATCTCATGCAGACACCTTTGAAAGCCCCAGGTCTCTAAGCTGTTGGGGATATGAGAGCTGCCATTTGTTCAGGACTCTACTCTTTGTGGGATCCAGCCTTTCTCTACCTTTTTTTTTTCTTTTTTTTTTTTTTTGGTCTTTTTTTCACTTTTGGCAAGGGAAAGACAGGTTTCCTCCCTGTTTCTTGTTTTTTGTCAGACATTTTTCCCCAGGCAGGCATGCAGGAGGTGTGCCAGGCTAGTAGACCAGAGCCCTTGGCATGGGAAGCATCTCTGACTCAAAACTTCGCCATTACTCAGGCGTTTTCACCTTCTCCACTGAACAGAGCCTTTGGTAAAAATCACTTCATGCCACCACCCTCCCAGTGATGCAGCGAGGCAGAGACAAGCTGCTGAATACCAGCTGGAGCACAGCCAGGCTATGGAAGAGTGAATTGAGTCATTCATGCCCAGCAGCGGATGTGATTTTTGGCGGGGCTTGAGTCTGGTGAACATACTGATGGCGCCTGTCCTGGGCTTATGAAATGGGTTGGCTGGGCTGGGGGACAGAAGTGGTTTGAATTGCCCTTATGCAACGTGGAAGCAGTTGGAGGTGAAAGTCTTTGGGAAAGGGGGCATTGTTTCTCTGTCTTTGTTCAGGACCTAACACTGCAGGGCCTCGATCCATCGCTTGGGCTCCTGGGGCTGCTTTCGTGCGGCTAACCTAACTGTAGTCCTTTGGGAACGCAGTAAAAGGCAACTAATTTTTTGACCTACACAAAAAGGCTGCAACCTATATCAGTGTGAGTCTTAGCTGGTCTCTTCTGACTACACCCTCGGTTCAGCTCTTAAGAAAGCAGGTGCGAAGGAGAATTCGATCTACATTTAAGGCATGCTTGCACTGAGCGGCAGCGTGGGCCTGTGGGCAGTCAGTCGCTGGTCCTCCCCACCTGGAGGAGTGGGTGGGAGAAGATGCACGAACCGTTGCATAACGAACATTAAGCATCTGAAGAGGAGACCAGGCTGTCTGGCCTCCAGATCTGCTCTGTTTTGCAGCCACTGCTTATGTACGGGGTTGGGTGCAGCAGCCCCTGAAACTACCCTCCACTGCTCTACCAGCAAGTCGAATCTCCCAAGTCAGTGGGCGAGCAGGCTGGGACAGCACGGTCGGAGAGACACCTGCGAGGGTCCCAGACGGGCCGGGGAGAGCTGTCCCCACGTAGCTGCTGGCTGGGGCTTCTGCCACTGGCCCTCCCAGTAATTGCAAGGTATTCTTTTGTGGCTATCCAAAAGAGGATCCTGAAATCTGGTGCAGCATTACAGAGCGAGCCCAACAGGCCAGGGCATCACCCAGGAATCCCGCCCTGGGCATCGCCCCTGATGAGGGTGGGAGGAGGAGTGATTCCTGCCTCCTATCCTGCCTTCCTTTCCCTGCAGGAGGTTCAGACAAGCATGGTTGCCCACCTTGTGTGCTGTCATACGTTTGGTACTTCCACTGTCCAGGAATTATCATGCAACGTGGCTTTGCAAGTGCAAAGGGACCTGGCTCAGTGGTTGTTGCTGGTGGGATCACCAGAACTGCCCAAATTTGTCTGATCCACAGCTCTGTTCCCTGGGTGCCATGTAATGGTAAGGTTTCACTAAAAAATAAGATTTCCACGTTAGTGATGTGTTCCAAGGAGAAGAGTCATCTTTGTTTTAAAAACTCTCATTTTCTTATGAAAGTAAAATAAAAGAGCTTTCTCAGCTTTTGGAAGGATGGGAAAGCCCCACTTTCTCACAGCCTTTACAAATTTTGCCCCATTTTTATTTTGGAAAAAAAGTAAGGAGTTTTTTATGTCTCTTGCTTTTTTAACTTCCTATATGTGATCATTTTCCCCTGAAGGAGAGGAGTGATGACACAGGAAGTTGGGGGACTTTGTGAAAAGTAGGATTTATTTGAAATTATATTTTTTTTTAGCAAATGAAATAATTTCATTCCTTGTTTAGTTAAGTGTTTGTCAGCTGGGGCTTTTGGTGCAAATCAGTGCTTTGAAAGTCTCGCTCCCAAACACAAACATCTTAATTACAAAAAAAAAAAAAAAAAAAAAAGAAGATACTTCTTTCCATCTAACTCTATACTTGCAACTTAAAACTACTTTTCTGAATCGTATCCATGCCTAGCATTAAGCCCAGGCTGGGAGCAGTAGCGGAAAGAAGCAGGTAGCAAGGAGTGCCCAGGAAGCAGTATGGGACATGGCACCTTGTTTGTGATGTTGGAGAGCCAGGGTGAGGTGGGAGCTGGAGGAGGAATTGCTGTTGCTTCCAGACAAAACGTCCCGTGCCCCAGCTGAGTGCGCCTGGCAAAGCTACGCAAACAGCCCGCTCCTCTGTTTCCAGAGTCGGGGCTCTTCAGTGGATATACAACTGTAGTCTCTGTCATCTGGTAACTTTAATCAGCATTAAAGAAAACATTTATAAAGGAAATACAGTACATTTTACTGTCTCCCTTGCATTTCCTTGATTGATCAGCAAAGGGAGGAATGTTTCCTCTCTTGCACTCTTTTTTTCACCCCCTTTCTTTTGTCTCCAGATGTTACTGAGGCTCTGTTTCAACCCCTTTGCACATGGTAAAACATGTGCCAAAAAGTTGACACGAGGTAACAAAAAAACAAGAACAACGAAAAAAGCAGAGCATGCTGCAAAAAAAAAAATATCTGGGACCTTAAATAGTGTAGAGCATCACTGACCCCCACTGGGCTGGGACACTCACTGCAGATCACCCGAGTTGGGGGACTGGTACTTCGCGGATGTGTTGGGGACACGGTCAGATCAACATTTGTCTACGCTGCAAGGTGCCTTGCCTGGGGAGGGAGGGTGGTCAAACACCGGAACAGGCTTCCTAGAGAGGTGGTCAATGCCCCAAGCCTGTCCGTGTTGAAGAGGCATTTGGACAATGCCCTTAACAACATGCTTTAACTTTTGGTCAGCCCTGAATTGATCAGGCAGTTGGACTAGATGATCGTTGTTAGTCCCTTCCAACTGAAATATTCCATTCCATTCCATTCCATTCCATTCCATTCCATTCCATTCCATTCCATTCCATTCCATTCCATTCCATTCTAAACTTTGCTCTAGAGTTCACACAGATACACACTTCAAAAGCTTCCCATACAACTGGTGTACACTGAGCCAAGCCCATATGTGTTCTTTATGTCCATCATGAGTAGAGTAAAAAGGCATTGGCATAGATTACTTCAAGGACATTTTGGTTGGATGGAAAGAAAGGCTTGCTAGTGGTAAGGTTAGGTAGTCATTGAAATTTTTTGCCCAAGTTGTTGGAGAAATCTCTGTTGCTGGAGGTTCTTAGGAACAGGTTAAACGAGTATCTGTCAAGAATGATGTAGACAGAGTTGATCCTGCCTTCAGGGCAGTAAGATAGTTTCCATGACCTCTCAAGATCCTGTTCAACTTGAATTTTTATAGCTTTGTGGGAAAATCGGGAGTGCTCCTCTCCGAACCTTTATTTTGTGGCAGTGATGCATTGTGGTTGCAGTAATTTAGGAAAGTACTTCTGCTGTGTTGGTAAGCACTTCTTGCCATCTACTTTATATCAGAAACAAGCTAAATTGTCTCCTGTGTCCCAGGGAGTTGAGGAGAGGGTGATGTAGATGTGTAAGGGACAGGGACCATCATCACAAAGGTGTTGAAACACAGGCCTTTCTTCCTCTCTCATGAAAGAGAGGACAGTAGCAGAGCTACAAAACTCTTCGAGCTCGGTTGCTACATGACTCAGCCAGGCTGCCAGAGAGTGACGGTGTGGCCCACACAGGGAGCACTTTCCTACTGCCAGGGAGGGGATTCCAGCAGGACAGGTGCTAGGTGCTCCCTCTGAAATGGAGGAGTTTTCATCTTTCAAGCCTGTCCCACCATCAAGCCTTTTCAGAGATGGTCTTGTGGTTAAAGAGACTGGAATGGGATTGAGAAGATGTGGTTTTAGTTCCTGGCTCCATCACAAACTCCTTGTGTGACCCTCAGCAAGTTACTTAACCTTTGTGGGTCTCAAGTTCCCCACCTGCATGTTGGATATCCTAACACTCCTCTTCTCCTGGGGTGTTGGAAAGATTCACCATGAGGGCTAGTGACTGGCTCAGATAGTAACCTTGTGGTGAGGAGCATGGAGAAGCATATGAAAAGGTATGGTAAGGTGTTAGCAGCGTGAGCCTGCACAGTTGCAGTGCATTTGCCATGTGAAGTGGAATGAGACCTCCAGGGAATACTGGGAATGTGTCAGGTTTGCAGCCAAGCAATGTGAGAATATGAAGTTGTACTGTGGTTGGAGGAAAGGGATGAAAACAACAGGAGAGCGCAGCTACTGCTGGATAAGCACAGTACAAATGACAAGGAGGTCACTGCAGGGACCTGTACATCTGGAGTACAAGTGCAACGCAGTTAAAGCAGAATAACCAGGACACGGTAATTAAATCTCGGCCTTGGATTTAATTTATGAAGTGTTACAGGCACACGTTACAGCATGAAGCTCTGTTTACTGTGAAAGATTGTGTTTTCTGACGTCTGCTGAAGAAGAGGGAATTAAGATTGATCTGTCTCATGTCCAAAGGCTGTGTAAGACAACTGATGCATACAGCCTGCTACTGTCAAATGGCGAAACTTCAAGCTTGGATCCTGGCACAATAAACCATTGCCAAGGGCTTCCCACTGCGTGAAAAGTCTGAGTTCAAAAGCAAAAGAAAGGGTAGGTAAGGAAGGCAAGGATAAGATGAGAAAAATACCTTTGTTTTCTACAAAATGCACAAACTACCTTTGGGTTTCCCTTCATGCTATTAGTGCAGTGCCCTGAGCGCCAGTGTTGGAATAACTCCAGGACAAATATGATCAATGCATCTTTCCCTAACATAATCACAGCCGGGCACATATCTCCCATGTTCCACAGGAAGGGAATAAACCCTCACTTGTGGATCAGAGATTCCTATTTTATTCCTTTCGGACAAATCAAGGAAGCCAGGACCCATTGGGTGCTTATGAGTTGCAGGATTGCTACCATTGAGACTTAACTCGAAGAGGGTGTACTGGCAGTTGAGGTTTGCTGTTACACTGTTATCCTAATAGGTAGCTCCTGTGTCCGTAATAGCTCCTGTGTCTGTTTAAAATGGAATAATTGTGCCTGTCTGATATAGGTGCCCTGAGGAATCCCACGTGCTTGGGAAATGCTTGAGAACCCTTGGATAAAAGTCACTAGGAAAGAGGAGGGAGAGAGGGGAAATCTTGTTACATTGTTGACTTATGGTCAAAGTTGTCCTCGAAATGCTGTTTTGTCATCAATATTTCTTCATTAGGAATAATGATTTTTCCACATTTACTGCCAGCTGATTTCAAAGCTGTCCAAAAGCAGAATGTGTCATGAATCTCTAAAATGCATTCGCTGGCGAACTCTAAACAGAGATGATTAGAAAAATAATGCAGCGGAAATACTGGGTGTCTTGAGGCTGCCAGGGGAACTTTTAGCAAGATATTTTGTTCAATGTATTTACATATTTTAAAAATGTTCTTAGTACACTTTTGTAAAGGCAGTAGGCTGTATTTCTTTAGTTCTTTCTTGCATAGCGTATCAGGGCTGCAGTGAGAGCTGGGGAATACACTTAGCTGATCAAGGGAAATTGTGTAATTGATAGGCACTGAGGATATGACCTTGTGGTACATTCCCACAGTACTGTTAAGTGGGAAACAGTTTTTTCCATCGTGCAGAAGTTTTTGAGATATCAACGAGGTTTTTTTCCCCACATTTCAGCAAATGCAGAACCTTTGTACTTTGATGCTTTTATCAGAAAATTATCCCCTATCTCCTGTCTACATAGAACGCATGCTTTGAATTCATGAATTTAAGCCTTTTGTAAGGAGGTTTGCACATTTTCCCTCTGCTTTCTTTACTCTGAGTATCTCTAGTTATTGCCTAAATTGTGTGTTAGGCACTGTACCTCACATAGCAAGAGACAGTCAGTGCCCCCAACAGCTTAGTGTCTGAGTAGGTATGACAGACAAATAATGCTGCAGCCTAAAAGAGGCTAATGCAGTCCTTGAATGTACAAACAGGAGCATCTCAAACAAACTGGATGGAGTTACATTGCCTCTGTATTTGGCTCCGGTGTGATTGCTATCAGAATATTATGCCGTAAGCATTAGTATGGCATGTACCTATTCCATCATCCATCTTCAGTGGTGGATGTTTGTCTGATTGGCTCACATTCTTAATCTGACATTTAAAAGTGACTCATGTCCCAGATAAAGTTGGACACCCTGTATCTAATTCCTCATCTCCAGATCACACCCAGACTCTGGCCAAATCTTAAGAATCTTGCTGAGTAACAGCTCAGATTATGGCCTTTCCTATTCATCTTCACAGATAAATCCTGCATGCAAGCTCCAGTGACCTTGAATCTCTGCAACATCCTTTTCTAAAAACGCAGTTTCTCCCTGTTCATGCTCAACTAGAATGCAGCTACAGAAATCTTTCTCTAGCCTGTAACTTAGGCCAGATCATTCCTGCTTCTTAGTCTCTTCTCTGGTTTCATTTCTGCATCATATCAAACAGAAGCTTCTTGTCTTTACTTGCATCGCCTGTAATGACCTATTCCAACCCAGTGACACATCAACTCATCCTTCCCGTCTGCAGGTGTCTATGTTCCATCTTCGAGCACCTACGTTCCCTTTTGTGCTCTTTGTCCTTTCCTCAGAAGCATCCCATTAAACTTCCCTCAAACTCCCTTCAGATCCTCTTTCAAATTCTTCCTTAACCTCTTCCTTTGCTGGGCTGTCTACAGACTCCTTGTCAACAGTAAAACATTTAGAGTGCTGAGACCACAATTTTCCTTGCTGACTGGTTTGTCTGGTTGCTTCTTTGTATTTCCTATCTATACCCAGTTGTTACTGCTTGTATTAGACTGTGAACTCCTGCGGTCAGGCCCTTCTTTGTATTCTGTGTTTGTCCAATACCCAGCACAAAGGGGCTGTTCCAAAATCTGAGCAGCCAGGATCTGTGGTGATATATGCAAAAAACATGTAATAATAGTAATAAAATAACGAGAAGTTAGAACGTGGCATCGTGTGCAATATGAGGTCCTCTCCTCCCTTCCCCCTCTTCCTTCAGATTCACAATATTTCAAATTTTTTATACAACAGAATGCAGTAAATGAGGAGGTTTCAGAATAAAGTATAGTAGCTGATGTTTCCTTTCAGCTGCTGAAGTGTTTCCCTGTGATACACTCGGTAATGATGGCATGTTCAGCAGGGCAGCCTCTGTGGGCACCTCTGTGTGTCCCCCCAAGGTAAGACCAACATGTGGCAGCCAGGCTAGGCTGAAGAAAGGTCACGGCCAAGGTTATGAACCGCTTTCATGCAAAAATAGAGGACTCCAGTATCTCAGGCTTGCTGCCAATGTATCACCTTCTAGTTTTACTGAAATGATCGTGAAAAAGGACCTAAAAAGGGCTGAAGGGGCAAAAGAAGAATGTTGAAATGACATAGTTTCATCTTCGTGCAGTTTAGTACTAATTTTGTCCTTTGTCTTTAAGCTGCATTTTAAGTGCTGTTTGTCTCAGTGGGAAGCAAATGGGTCACGTTGTTCTATGTTTCTACTGTAATACGCTGCCTGCTATTTTTCTCTTAGATTATTTGTGTAATCTTTTTTGTGCAATCTGTTTGTTCTTGAGTCTTGCAATCTTTGCCTTTGCTACTTCTTTCCCAATAAGCAGTGCAACTTGTTCTGTATTCGCTCATGGGTATTCTGCACACAACGGACTGGGTTACTTCAACCAGTGTGAAAATATTAAAATGGGGAACATGTGTGGGCACTTAATTGTGGTGAGTCCAACCACAAATACCTTCACCGTTGGTAATTGGCACACAAGAAAAGCAGACCTTTGTTTTGTTTTTATCAGACATAATGATAGATACATTGTTTTTAGTGGGGTTTTTCTGGTTTTCTAAGGAAATGAGCCTTGTGCAATCGCACGGCCTGTGTGCATGTGCCTGTCTGTTTGTCAGTTCCTCCCTCACCAGTAACACTTGAAACTGACAGCCATTTTCAACCAAATTTGAGCCAGGCGCAAGAGTCAGGGGAAGCAACCTGATTTTACACAAGTCTTGCGAGATCCCAGGTTGCACCAAAGTCTGCAAAAGGTGCAGCTTCTAATGGCTGCATCACTGCAAGCCAGATCGGTCGTGTATTTGCCCACGTGCCTTTACATGGATCCAGCCACCTAACTGGAAGCTCCCAAATTTGAATATTTTGGCTGACTTGCTTTTACCCTTCGGGCGAGTGAGTCAGTTGGGGGTGGTGCTAGGCACAGAGCTTGTGTTTTGATTCCGACTGGAGTGGCCATGTCTCATGAAAAACATGGTTTGCTCCAGGCCACAGTGTTACAATTTGCATATAAACTTCTGAAAAAGGAAGCTTTCTTCAAGCTTTCCTGTGTGAGAGTTTACAGGAGCATTTCTGTCTGTGTACATAATAGCAGAAGCTGGACTTCTCATAAATGTAGATGGGTTAAGTCTGTCACTGCCTGAATGGGGATCTTCTGTGGAAAAACCCAGAAAGAGGAAGGAAAGCCTAAGGAAATACCAGCTTGAAGGGGAGAAGCTGTCCAAGTCTTATGTTGTGCTGCTCTTTGGTTTGTACCTGGCCACCAGCAGTGTAGTTGGGGAATGCCTCAAAGCCCTGCAGGAATGTAGCCTCAGGGCACCTTTGGGAGGCAGAGAAGATGTCTTTATGCCCTTTGCTCAGACAGGACCGAGGTACAAAGGCACCGAGTGATTTGCCAGAGATTACAAGAGTATATGTTTGAGTTAGGAAACTGACCTGGATCTCCTGACACAAGAAGTACAGCCCAAAGTATGGTCAACATACGGACAGCTTCTCCAGAAAATGGAGAGATGCCTTGGTCAAAGAGGAAGATAAATGTTGAAGTATACAAGAGCTGGCTAAATTATGAATGTGAGGAGAAGAGGGAGAAAAGATTCCCACATGTTCTGCTCAGATGTTAACAAAGAAAGCTGAGAAGTGTTTGCATAGACACTACATTATTCCGTGTCCAAATGCCTCATAAAAATAATACCGGATGATCACAGAATGGCACACCAGGGAAAATAAATTCTTCAGTGGAATATTCCCTCTGGAAAAACACTGTGTAAAGTAATACACTAATGGCTTTCAATTTCATGTTTTATATATAGAGATATTAACTGCTCCCCAGACATCTCTTCATATTACAGCCCAGCTACACGAGCAGTTTGAAGAAGGCCCCAGCGCACGGTTGGGCTTGTCCACACACAGGACCAGGCAGTGCTCTCCTGTTGTATGTGCAGCTCCTGTGGTGTATACAGTAGGTTTCTTCTGCCTCCTTCCCAGAGTAGTACTGCTCCCGTAGTTCTCTCCAGTGGGATTTTTTTTTGCTGCTTCTTCCTAGTCCTCATAGTTTTTTCCATTCTTCCCCCATGCTCTGTAGCCTCACCACCATGCTGAGAACCCTGCATTCCTTCTCTGCTCATAAAAAAGGAGTCCTCACAAGAAGCATTACAGTGGAGTGATTAAAGCACAACACTGTCAATCAAAACGCTAATAACAAATACTAAGGAAAGTTAAGTATAAAAACAACATTAGTAATTCCTTTTTGGGGGTGTTCCAGGCTTGTCTGTATTTATCTGGTGACTTCTCTCTCCACATTGCTCAGACTGGGAGCTGTTTGAGTCAGGAACTCTCTGTCCTGTGTAATGCCAACTACGGTTATGCCATTGTAGCAAATCAGAATGATCTGGGTTCTTTTCCAAGCTTTCCTAATATATCTCAAATGTGTATATATATCATCCTGCTGCATCCTGAGGGATCCAAAAGTAGCTTACATGCTTTGTTCCCTGGATGTAGCCTATTGGATTGTGGGACAGGCAGAGAAGAAGTCGTGAGTGCAGAGACATTGATGTTGCACTACGCAAGGACAGCAGCCCTTCTGTTGGGATGACAAAGCATGTCCAAGTCCTTTTAGGAAGTTTTGCAGTATTTGTTCGAAAAAGCCAATAAACACAGACCGTGGTATGAGAGAACATTATATCATTGCTGCATTGTTTATTATTAGGGACATATTATTTGTATATGCATTTATAAGTAATTCTATTTTGAATTCGGTCTGCCTTCCTGCTTGGACCTCAGCTCTTGCTTCCCTTTCCCTCTTTCCCACCCTCAGCGACCGCATACCATTTTGAGTGGGGCAAAGCCCCAGACCATAGTTGCTCTGTTGCCTTCGGTGGGGCTCTCCTGCGCAGGGTGGCTGAGGTTGTCCTAAATACCTTCTACGACTCTGTGCATGAATTATTTTCAACACTAATTGCTGGGTAAGGCCATCAGACCTGCATGGTCTTATCTCCATTTTCTAGAACTCAAAGGAATGGCAGAGGAAAATTGCAAAGTGTGCCTTCCACCCACCCTCTTCCATCATCTCAGCACTACAGTCTTCCCTAGGAAAAGTGTCTCTCCCATGATCTAAGAAAGCCTCTTTCTTAGAAGAAAGAAGAAACCACCCTTTTATTTGTATGTGGCATCAGGGACCTTTCTCAGAAACAGACAGACCTCTTAAGGCTTGTTTTTACTTAGAGTCCTTAATAGCAGCTTCTGAAATACCTTTCTTGAAGGACGGTAAGAATAAAGTATCCACATATCAGTTTCTTGAGGAATAGTTTCTGTGCTTTAAATAGACACAATATTTTAATCCGTATTCATCTTCAAACAGAAAAAAAAATCATTTTTCCATGTAAGAGATGATATTGTACTCTTTGTAATCACTCAGTCTTTAGCTACTACTTTTTATTGAAAATATCAACTCCCTCATCATCAGCGCATTAGCAAGAGCGCGAGGATTGATACTGCTATACTGGCAAAAGCGTAAAAAGTGAAATCCTTTTGCCAGTATAATTGGCTCCATTGAGGGAATTGGTTTAAGCTGTACAAGCAAAAACTATTAAATGGTAACAACTGTGCTGCCACCAGGCAGCTTTACAAGGCATCCTACCACAGAATACTTTCATGTGGAGGGAAGGCTTTAGGCACAGGTTTATCCCATCTAACTGAGGAGCTGAGGATGACTGTATAGCTGGATTAGATGATAACTGAATGGTTTGCATCTGGAGCTCAGACTCCTTGTGATGATCACTGGCTAGCAGCAGTAGAACTGATATCAGTGTGGTCTTGGGAGCCAGTTTCAAGCCTCTCGAGATCTTTTCATAAGGGCCAGCACTGGAGTGCTTTCCAGTGGCACTGGATCTTTGCCAACAGTGGCATAAATTGGTCTTCTGTTGACTGAGCTGCTGTGTCCTCCTTACCCACTATGCAGCACAGGCCTGCGGGAGGACCTTCTCTGCAGTCGAGACCAGGAGCTTGCTTTGACTTGTGCCCTTTCTCTTTGGTGACAGGTCGCTGTGCCCGCTGCGGGGAGAATGTTGTTGGGGAAGGCACTGGCTGCACAGCCATGGACCAGGTCTTCCACGTGGAGTGCTTCACCTGCATGATGTGCAACAACAAGCTGAGGGGACAGCCTTTCTACGCAGTGGAGAAGAAAGCCTACTGTGAACCCTGCTATATTGTAAGTACCCACTGATTTTAATGCACAGGCATTGGAAACATTGATTTCTTTCATTGCTGTACAGTTGCCTTACAGTTAAAACCTGACAATCCTGTGGCAGTACTGTGGGCACCAGTTTTTCCATGGTCTTCAGAACTCCTCTGATGTTTTCAGCTTCTTGAGTGAATTCTGTTTCCTGGTCTAACCTGTCTCTGAAATGAAGTGGCCAAAGCAGGGGAAAGAGGTACTTTTTCTGATTATTTCAGCTCTGTGAGGAGCAGACTATGCAGTGATTTTTAATCAGTAGTGTTGCTCTCAGAAGCTTTCTGTGTTGAGAAACCTGATACCAATATGCTTACAGACTGGTGCCCACTAAGATTAAGGAGATGAGATGCAAGATAGCACTAAAACTTCTAAAATCAAGACCTTTGCATTGCTTGATGGCAGTCCTTCTACTGAACTAAGAGTCTTTGGATGGGATATCTTTTGAAGCTTACCTGACCCTAAAATTTCATTTCATGCCTCCAACAAGCTCTTAAAGCAAACAATTAACAGTTGCTCTGAGGAGCTGCACGTTTTAAGAGGCTCCCGTAAGAACTGGTTGGAACCAGTTGCACAGTTGCAAATTAAAGAAACATCACATAATGCGCCTGAGGCCTTACCTTGGTATGACCTTAACATATCATATATAGGGATAATCCTTGTAACTTAGAAGAAGAAAAGCACCAAAGCATTCTTAAAGTGTTGGTAGGTCTCTCTAAACCTCCAATTCAGAGTTCTTCTTATAGCTACTGGACCCGAGACCCTTCCAGAATTGGATTTGCACTTCTGAAAGTAGAAATTGATTCTTTTCTTGACGTTTCTGGTATTCCAATAATAATTAAAGCAATAATATGCATTTCTGAAAATGCTGCCAATATCCCACTATTCTTTCTGTTTCTGCAGAGCCTTTGCAGTGGGATTATTGCTGAAACATTGAATATAAAAAGGGAGGAACTTGTCTTATTTACAATGGCAGTGATATATGGGCCTTGTTAATTGGCTTTTAAAAGCTAAATGATCTTTTGATGGAATATGTACCTTTTAAACCATTTCCATTTTTGTTTGCGCTAAAATGATTGCACCATAAAAAATTTAACGTTAATTTTGTGGCAAGTTTGACCATGTGCAAAGCACTGCAAACTTTAGGAAGGTGCATTCATAAGATGATTGGAGTAACTTTATGTAACTGGAATTAAACATTTCACTGACTTCAGGCTGGAATTGACTTCATCTGCTTGCAGATTGATACTTTCTTTTCCTCTCTTTTAAATCAAGCATACATTCTTCACCACTCATCTGCTTTAGTTTGGGAAAACATCTGCATTAGCCACTGCAGTAATGGTTTAAGATTATTTAATCCCATTACTTATACACTTCATTAGCCTGAGTGAATCGTTGGCAAGGGTTCAGTAAACTTCCTACATTGGGAGATAAAAGGATAAAAAAGGAAAGGGAGAAGGATTTTGTTCCTCGTTTTCTTTCAAATTTATCTTCTATCTATTTAAGGGATAAAGGAATGATAATTGCTTGGTTGCATCTGTGTTTGTACGTTCTGTGATATGGCTTTGCAGCTCTGAGTACAGAGGAAAAAGTAAACGTTTAATAGCTTTCTTTTATATAACCAGAAGGGGCCTTTAAATGTTTATCCGTGCAGTCCACAAAAACCTGGTTGTGGACTTAACCCAAAACACGTCTGGATCCATCTGCTGCTGCACATGCAGGGGAAAGGATGGTGATGCTGATGAGGCTACGTATGTGTAGCTGGACAGCTGGTACTGTGAGTGGGAAATGGAAAGCAGGAATCCGGCAATCTGATGCAGCAAAGAAAAAAGAAGGAAAGTTAAAAAAAAAAAAAACCCAAAACAAACCACACCCAAGCACATGTTAAACTCTTAAATGTGGAAGAAACAAATGTTGGGGAGCCTAAGTCTTGATAACACTCAGAAAGCTCAGGACTCTGCTTTGTCAAAAGCAAGGTCTACAAGGGATGTAGGCACCTGCCATGCTATTGGCTTTAGGCCTGAGGAGCTTGTGTCGTAGAGCATATGTCTCATTGATTTTTCACTGAAATGAGGTCTGCATTGGCTTCAGTAGGATGATGAGTGCCTAAGTATGCCGAGGGTCTGAGCTAAGCTTGCAAGTTGTTCTTGCAAATGGATTGGGGGCCCTTAAATTGCCAAGGCACAATCTGAATGCTTTTGCCTTCAGATGTGTGATGCGGTCATACTGAAGTCGATGAGAGTTAATGACCTGCTTAAAATCTAGCCTGTGCTCAAGGATTTTGCTGAATTGTGACCTCTGATTTTTTTGTTTGTTTGTTTTGGAGCTTCCCCAAGTCCCATTATCAGAAAATAACTTGGACACTTGGAGCCCTAGTTCTGTAGGAAATCAATGGGACTGAAGAACCTAGACTCAGATTCCTGTGGACCTGAATTCCCATGAAAGGTGGAGCCTGTGTGACTAGCCCAAGATTGCACGGTTAATCCGTGGCTGTGGCCAGCTGAGGAAACAGGATTCTCAGCTGGTATAAATCTGAGTAATTCAATGAAGCTTGTTTACTGGTCTACCTAACTCACACTGATTTCTAGCACACATCCCTGTTTCCCCAAGTCCAAAACTCTTGACTTATTATGCAAGCTATTAGGCCAAGCTGCTTCATTTATATAAAGAAAATGAACTATAATATTTGCCTGATCGTGATACATAAATTCATGAATTCTTTAATTTTTTTCAATAATTCACTTGTGTGAGTTATGGCTGTACATGCATAAAAACTATGTGCAAAAATAAAAATACATGTTTTTCAACAGTTAGAATTGGCTAATCTTCTCAGTTTATTATGTGACTTCTTAGTTGTGGTGGAGTGAAGCCATAATTAAGATTACTGCGAAGAGCTGTATTTAATTACTTGCTAGTCAATACCAAGCCTAAATAGCCTGCGGAAGGATTGGTTTTTGTTTCTGCTTTTATTTTTCAGTGACCCAGTTAAAATTAAATTCCCCAAAAGTCTGAATTAACATGTAAAGAGATCAATCACCTGTTTAAAAAAATATATTTTTCCTAATGGGAATTTGAGTGCCACAGTTAATTTCTTTCACCCCAAAATCCCCCCACCTAAAAGCCAGTCACTATCATTTCCTGTTACATCTTATGAATGCAGTGAGTTCTGTTGCCAATGTGTTTGCTGGTTTTGCTCTGCATCCAAGGATTCTTTCATTATTGATGTTATTTTTAAGAGTACCAGTCTTCTCCATTAAGACACTTCTGCTCAACTAAAAGCAACTGTAAAAAATAAAGTGTTAATAGGAGACAGATGTCTCCTAGTCAGTACGACAGCCAAGTAACATCTGAAATAATCACGATAGGGTTTCTAGTGTAACCAGTGTCCTGCTGTACATGCGATGAGTGCTGTGTCTGCAGTATGTTATCGGTATACTTTTCCCCTCCCTAACAGGGCAAATTACGGACAAAAAAACATTTGATTGGCTTCCTATAAGTAGTCAAAGAGATTTTAGCACTGGGCTCAGTGCAGAGAAAAGGTTAAGAGTAATATCAGTGGAACTGTTGTTATAAAAGATTGAAGAGCAAGATGTTAGGGCAGTGCCAGCTGTCTGCTTTCCAAATACTGTATTATCATAAGGACTGAACGCAAGGTTAACCAGACACACCGGTCTGGCAAGAGTGATGCTGCTGTTTTGTGAATGGGATGTTCTTTGATGTCCCGATGACTTTCTCTGGGACATGGAAATTTTCCTCCATTCTTTATCCCCGTTCCTGGCAGTCCAGTGGTTGGCAGTTGAAGATAAACTCTCTGAGGCTGAGAGGTGCTGGGCACCTGCAGTTAACGCAGAAAGCAGCAAGATCTTGCAGGTGCTCCTGGCCTCTGAGGGTTTCTTCTGTCATGTTCAAGTCAATGCAACCCACCACTGGGCCCTGAAGGAAGGACCATAGTGCGATGGGGAAGGGGATGAGAAAGCAGAAATAGCCAGGGTCAGGTGAAAGAGAGTTCAGAGAAGTGGTGGGCTAGAAATGATAAGCAATTGAAGGAGAGGAGAGAAACTGTCTCATGTCTGTCTGTTTAGGTAGAGTGGGAAAAGGTGGTGAGTATGCTCTGCAGTGCCCTGTGGAGGAGACCCAGGGATTGAGGTTTCCTGTTTCTGCTGCATGCTGCGAGATATTGAGGACATGCCCTTAAACCCTACCCCAAAGATTACTTAAAAGGATTTTGCAGGCTGAGGTTCATCTTTCCATAGTACTAAAGCTATGGAAGTGCTCAAAGGGGGAAGAATTGTGTGTGGAAGTCATGCTCTGGTCACTGCTGTTCTTCAGCTTTAAACTCAGGATCATAGTGCTCTGCTTTATTTCCTCGATAACTTGTTTTGTGAGCAAAAAGCCCCGCATCTTCAAGGTTTCTCTCTCTTATCAGCTTCTAACTTTCTGGCCTGTCAGAGGCTGTAGTTCAGTATGAGAAGATAGTTCAGACCAGAACACTAGAGAAAAGTTGATGTTTTAGGAAATGGTATGACTGGAGCCACCGGTGCCACAGAGCATCCTGGGAAAGCTTAAATTTGCTAATCACTCTGAAATATTGGTGTTACCAGAGATTTCAATGAGCACAAATTGAGTTAAATCTGTTATCGGCTTCAGTGCAACTGGTATTGTAAACCTCACCCTGTGTGCACACACGAGCGTGGTTGTTTGAAAGCTGTGCAAGAGCAGCTACCTCCAGCACGTACGGTTTAAAGTGTAAGGTTGATCCCTGCAGTAGAATTACATCTATTTTTAAAAATAATTCTGCAATTTGTAAGCAGAGATTACAGCACTAATTTAGCAACCATGTAACAATTTAAATTGGACCAGAAAAGAGAAACTATAATTTAAAGATTTTTTTTATGATACAAGTTTTCTTCTTTTTAAAGTAAAAAGCCCTTTATTCTTGTTTTTGTCAAGCAACGTATTGAATTTGAGAGTAATTTATGGAAAGTGCTGCCAGCATGGTATTGCGAGTGCTCCACAATTTGAATTTAAACTGCTCAATGGGATCATTAAGACTATTATGCCTGCTTTCCAAAGAGTTTGAATTCAAAATGACAACTGGAACAAAAATATAAAATAAACTAAAGAAGTCACGCACTCTTTACGTGGTGGAATTTTTCTGCCCTCGAAATATTTCATTGAGATCAATGCTGTTCTTCAGTGCTCTCCTAGAAAAAAGCTGGTGTTGCTAGTTTTAGTTCGGTGCTCCTGCGTGAGTCATCGGCAGCAGGGAGCTGAACCTGTGACCCGTGGATCTAAAAGCATTAAGTCTCGGCTGCCGTAGCGGAGAGATGCAGCTCGGCTGCACCAGGCGGCACTGAGCTCCTACCCTGCATATTTCTTACCCGCAACAGAAGAGGTCCATGGGCATAGCAGACACAAAACAGGTCCAGAGTTCTGTTTGGCTTACAGGCATGTTTTAATCCTATTGATTATTAGCTTTGATAATTTAGTTCGTCTAGGCCCAAATGGTAACTTCTTTGGGAAAAAAAAAAAACATGGCAAGGGAAGACTCTCATTCCTGGTAAACTGATCATCATTTGTGAAACTGAAAAATGAATAAATCCCTTAAGACTGTAACAGCTCTTTCTATTAATACTACCCAGCATCCGTTGATATAAAAAAATACAGATGGAGGCTGTGAAGGAGTGGCAGCCATAAGCTCAGCATTACTACTTTGAGTGGTAAATGGTCTTGTGCAATCAGGACATAAAGTAGAGGAGGATGGGGTGCTATTGTATAAACTGCACCTGGAGCTTCCAGGAGTCCAAGTCTAGGAGGTACAAAAACAAGTATGTGTGAAAGACTATGTCAATGAAGCAGCTTCTGTCAAAACTGGGATGGATGCTGAACTTAGCTGACCCTCCTGAAGCCCGCATCTCTGTTTTTCAGTGGCCTACCAGCTATTGTAGGGGATGGGTCATACCTCTTATTTTGTCACTAGACAGGAGGAAAAGGTTCCTTTGGGGGGGGGGGGGGGGGGGGGGCGGCGGCGGACAGGATGACAGCAGGAGTCAATGACCTCCTTTCTAAACTGGAATTATAAAGAAAGGGGAGAAAGCATACCATGAGATGATGAGGTATGCTATATAGGAACTCCTCTGTGGAGACTCAGAGGCTTGTATCAAAGAGGACAGGGCCAGTTCATCTCACTGTCCAACAATGACAGGACAAGAAGGCTACAAACCAAGGCTGTAAGAGGAATAATTTCTAGTGCTCTTAGACATGAAAGCATGAGCCCTGCTGAGAATTGCACTGGGCTCACCTTGATGGAGGATTCTCTGAGTGAGACCACGCACTTGTCTGCTGAGGGTGGCTTAGAGGATGAAATTATTCTTTTTCTCAGTGCAGCAGGATGTGCTTGGCTAACTGGTCCAAATCACTTGATGGGATTAAAGGTGTGGTGCGCCCTATTTTCATCCTACACTTGCTTTTTGCCTTCATAGTGTTGACTGTTGTGAATGCATCTGATTGATGTTGAAGTAGATAGTGAGAGGATTAGGCCACACCTTGGTATAATTGACTTTCCAGAAAGCTGGGCAGAGTGTTGCTGGAAGACCAGCTATGGATCGGGGAGGTAAAGCAACTTGATGCTACCATGATAGCAGTGTTACAAGGGGGATATTTTTGGAAAAGTCACCATAGTGCTGGACAGCACCTTAATAGATGCGTCTATTTGTAAGATTAGGCATGAAGTGCCAATTAACTAGTTCAGGGATGTCTTGGTAGCTCAAAGTTTTGCTAGGGATGGATGGATCATTTCTCACTCCCCTCCATGCTCCATCTTTAAGAATGTGACCTTATTAGGTGAAGACTCCTCCACACCTGGGCTTGATTGAGACTTTTGTGATGGCTTGTGAGAATCCAGATCTTCCCTCCTGCATGTGTTGGCAGCCATAACAGCTTGATTTGTCTTCTTGTCTCTTCCTTGCGCTTCTATAATTAGAGGCATTTTTTTTTTGTATTTGATTATATGAAGTGAGCATTGATTTTACACGTATAATCTAGAAAAACTATACCATGGGAAACTTTGTGGAGGGAGTTCTTAGTGTAGCTGAAATAAGATGATCTTGTGAAGAACCAACTGCTGCCATTCAGGGAATTTCTCACCCCACAGGGTGAATCTCGCTGACCAACTGGATATACTTAGGAAGAAAATAGTCTCTCTTTCTGCAGGACCAGTGGGATTTTATGGCTCCTGGCTATACATGTGTTTATGGGTCATACTACACTAGAGGGAATGGTGACTTCAAGCTGTGTGTTGAGATTTCCTTCTAGAAGGTAGCCCAACTCTTGTCTGCCTTTGAAAGCCAGCATAAACGGCTTATAAGGAAAGAATAAAGCTTTATGCACCAGCATCTTTGTAGCAGTGGGAAAATCTTCCTCATTTACAGTCAAATGTAGATGGGTATTAGGTGGCAAGCCACGTCTGGTGTTTGTAGCATTCATCTCTGCTTTTCTTTCAATTGTACTTCACCACCTTCTCAGCAAACTATTTGCTGCTTTCACCCTTTGCTGCCTGAGTAGCATCTAGAGACACCACTGTAATAAACTCATTGTGGCGTGTCAGTGAATGACAGGCAATAGCCTCTGCCTCTGAATACCTTCCTGGTAAACAGCAGCAAGTTGAGGGGAAGGGCAGTGGCATTGCCTCCATACTGCAGATAGAGCTCTGACCCCAAGAAGATTAAATGCAGTTTGTTTAGGTCATGGATCTCCATTGCTGGAAGCCTTCAAGGGCAGGTGGGGCAAACATCTGTAAAGAACAGTTAAGATCTAGTCAAGCCTTCTCTAGGCAAGGGCAGACCCTGGGCTTGAGCTCTGAGCTCGAGTGACCTGTCCAGGACCACAAACACAGCCTGCAGTATACAGCTCGGGTCTTCCATGTCCCAGTGCTCTGTCTAGTTGCAGTTCAGCCTGCAAAGGTCTTCAAGTGAAGCAGCTACCTTTCTTTTCTTCCCCTCCTCAAACCACTGCTGTTTAGGGACTGGGCATGAATACGAATGAGCAGCTGAAAGCTGACTGAGGGCTCTTGGAAAACCCAGGAGGGTGGGAGGTACCATGACAGCGTTCCCTTCCATGAAGTCCTACTGCTTGCTTGTAACCCTGCATAGTTATTTGTCAATTCAGACTGCTGAAGACAATTATTTTGGAAAGGCTGTGATTTATTTGAAACAGGGCCTGTAATTTAGGTGTGTGTTTCCATCAGATCCATGTATTATTGAGTTTGCTCTGTCCTTCCTGATGCAGTGATGTCGAAGTGCTGCACAGTGTCCAGAGATTTAAAAAAAAAAAATAATCAGAACTCACCAAAGTAAATACAGGGTTAATATATTTAGCAAACCTTTTTGATCATTTTGTACCGCTGATCCTATGCTAGCAGAGCTGCTGGTAAAGCACAGGCCTTGCAGCCAGGCTGTGATACCTGCCAGTAACAGAGCTGAATCTGTCCTGGGAGGGATGCGTTTGGATTTCGCAGGTATGATTTCCCCTTAGCACCCTTGCAGAGAACGGAAAGTCTTGTCTCACTCACTCTCTGATTCCAGCTGCCCTCTTGCTTCAGCCCAGACAGCGATTTGTGAGCCTGAGTGCCAGGGAGGCGAGTGGGCTTTTGCAGCGTGCCACTTCAGCTGTCTCCTTGGTGAAGCCACAACTCCAAGGAATTTGCTCTGGCAAAAGCTCAGTCTGTGAGTCGATCCTCCCTCTAGCGTTCTGCCTCTGTTGCTTCACTCCAGGACATCAGTCTGCCTGCCTGCAATGTTTGTTTGCAGTAGAGGAAACTGTTTAACTTGCCATCCCGCACGCACACAAACCCCAGTGGGCTTGGTAGATTTCTGGTTAGAAAAAAATCATGCCAGTTTAGGGAAAGCTCAACAGGCATGAATAACGACAGGAGAAAAAGTTTATTGATCCTAAGAGTATGATGAGTGTTTGGGGCTCATGGAGGGTCAAAGCAAATTCCAAGTATGTTGCTTTTTCTCAGCTGCAGTGATTATAAAGCTGTGGGCCAAGTACAATATTGACAGAAGAGGTAAATCATCCACTGGGGTATTTTGGGCAGAAGGAAGACTAGATTATAGCTTAAACACTGGTGCTGTAGCATTTGCTGAGGACAAGAGATTATTGTGCACTGGTAGGTAGCAGCTTTCACGGGCGCAGAGAACATGTTGGTTAATGTGGCCAGCAAGATCTGCGGTCCCTGTGTCTGCGCCCGTCCCTGTGAGTACCATCCGTACGAATTGAGGCAGCAATGGCACCATGCGCATTGGCAAGCATGGAGCTGGTGGGGTGTCTGGATGGTTTAAAACGAGTGATGAGATCCGCACAGCATCGCCCCTGCTTTTCCCTGGCTGCTGGTTCCTGACAAACGTTTGACATAGAAGCGCCATGTGCATTTTTCACAGCAACCTGACGCTGTAACCTTCCGAGCAGACTGACCGCCCAGCTCTCTGAGGCAGTGCAGTAAGTGCAGGGAATCGGAAGCTGGTGGCAATCTCTATGCTACATGCCCATGTTTCCAACGGCTTTTGCTGTTGTCAAAAATGGAGCTTCATGGGGGAAGAAAATGAAACTGAGAAGCCTTGTAACATCTTCGGTTTCAGGTATACAGCGGGGATTTGATAGTTGTCTTCAGACACCATAGGAATGTGTTTCTGCAGACACTGGGGATTGGAAAAGATCTGTGTATTGTTTTGATTTTTATTGTCTTGCTGAAGTTAATCTGCTAACATGTGATAGCTCATTGTATTTACATCCTTGCTATTTGACTCTAACATGAAGTGGCCTTTTGTTGTTTTTTAGATTCCCATGTTACCTAATGTTCTTTATGTAGGTATTTTTTCAAACTACTCTGAAAACCTAAACAAATAATGGTTATGGTGCCCAAAATCTAAAAGTTGCTGCTGACCAAACCTGGATATTTTTCCTTGCTTGTGAAGCGAAATATAACGGGGGGGGGGGGGGAAGTGTTGAAATGTAAATTAACTTTTGGATGTTATTGCAGATTGATATTTTAAGTATGAATGTTCTATTAGCTCCTGACGATGTAGTGTTTTGTTTAAGGACATGTTTGAACCAATACACCATCTTGGCGTTCCACCAACAGAGGTATCTGTGTAAATGCAATCTGTGTTAAAGCCAGACAACGCTTTTAAAAGTTATTTAATATTTCCTACAGCAAGCCATCTGTGACTGGTCATATTTTAGGAAGCAAACGAACATCATAGCAATGTTCTTCACTCTATTTGAGTAGCTTTTAGACTTTTTAAATTAAATGTGCTGCCAAATATTTATGTTCTGTTGTGAAAAGAAAAATATTTGTTTGACAGCCCAGTCTCCCTGGCAATTTGCAGTCAGTTGCTCCTCTTAGGAGCTGTGCTTTTCTCATGGGTAGTGTAGGGGAAAAAGAAGGGTATGGGCATCCCTGAAGCTGCCTTCTGGGCTTGCTTCTCAGCAGCGAGTATGGGCAGCTGTAGCACACGATGAGGCTTTGCAGGGAGCGAGAGAGGTTGAGCCCTGGGTCCTTCCATGGAGGATGCAGTGTGGGGCTGGGGCAAGTTGGAGGCCAGGTTGTGCCTGCTGCTGGCACTGGTGGGTCAGAGGGTGGTGGAATGGCCACCACAGCACTCCTGCCAATATGCAGAAGGCTCAAGAGTTCCCCAAAAAGCCAAACCACTTTGCAAAATGTCTTCCAGTGCATCTGCCACAAACACTGCAGCCATCACCAAGGCAACCAAGTTGCCAGAATTTAGCAGCAGCAAGGCAGAAGAAAAAATTAGTGATGGCCTAAATCATGGCTGGCAAATGCTACTGAGCCTAAATTGCCCTGATGGGGCTGAGCTCTGCTCTGAGTAATATATGCCCTACTTTTAGTAATAATTTTCACAAGTATTGTATTATTCCTGTTCTACAGATTTATGGCTGGCTTAAACTTAATCACTCTAAGGTAGTGAAATGCATTTGTTCAAGGGCTCAGAAATTGGCTTGATCCTCTTATTACACAAAGGTACTAATAAACAACTAAAATATCTGAAACAGTCCTGAAATAGTTAATTCCATTTTGGAAAGGCTGAAATGTTCTGAAGAGTCCCTGGTGGCATAGCACCAATTTTTGCTCAGTACTCATTTGGAATGGTCCATATAGCTTGCCGGTACTTGCCACCCTGGGACTATTGCAACCAGCAGAAGTCCAGGTGAATCACCAGCACATAACCTGTCTACACGTCTGTCACCTATAGTATCAATGCCATACATAGACTATATACTTTCTTACTTTTATGCTGGAAGGAGGGCCTTGCAATGTAGAGAAGGAAGAGAAAGCAGCCCTGATTTGCTCTATTACCTCTGACAGGTTTACTTTCACTGTGGCATGGCAATAAGATTAAAGTTTTATAGCAGTATCACCTCCATCCAGACAAAAAAACCCCAAAACCCATAAAACCTCTTCTCTCTGCTACTTAGATTTCAAACTCTTTTATAGAGCTTCTGCATCTGTTAATAAAATCCTTAATTCATTTTGAACATTTTATTGTCACTTCGGATAAAAGTTTAATCAGATAGAATTATTGCCCTTCTAATATTCCTTTAACCTTTGCATTTTAGACTTAGACCATATCAGTTAAATTTTAAAATCACTTTTTTATAGACTTGAATGCCCCCATCTCTGTTTTAGAGGGTACTTTTGCACAGAAATGCCATAGTCTATCTTGAGGTCATGTGAAAACTTAAAAGGTTCTAATGTGAGCACTGCTCACTTTCCACTGAAGTGTCTTGCATGCCCTATTAATTACTTTAATGGTGACATGCTGGTTTAAGGGAGTTCTTTATTAATACCACTAAATCTTTTTTTATTGTTGTTTAAACACTTTTTCTTTCCTTTATGTAGATGTATTTAATCCTCTCTGTCTTTAAAATAAATGAGCGCATAACTCCACATGAGGCGTTCGACACTGCCATTTTGCACTCTCGGGAGCGGGTAGGGGAGCATTTTGCCCCCTTGTCTGTAACGTCTGCATCCTAGCAGAGAAGTGCACATCTGTACTTGTGTCTGTAATCATGTGTTAGATTATTGTGGTGGAAGCAGTTTTTAAAATCTGATATTTGTCTTTCCAGAAATAATATGCAGTGAGCTTGCTTTTACTGCTCCAGGATGTTGAGATTTTAGAGGTCAGTTTGGCTTTCTCGTTGAAAAGTGCAGTACTCCCAGTTCAAGAGAGGACTTGCTTGTGTTTGAGCCCTTTCCTAGCAAGGAGGACACAATGATTTGTTCTCCTCAGTCTGAACTCTTTAAGTAGTAGTATTCTAGTATTTAATTTTAACTTTAAATTTGTATAGCATTGACTATACCGGTTTATTTATAGAGTAGCCCTTTTACTGAACTAGCTAGCTGGTAAAGCATTGGCATCTGTGCCTGCAGTTGATTTTAGTCTATCAGTTTTGTATTTTTTTTAAGGTAATATCTTTTACAAAATATGTATTTCTGATCTATATTAGGTATGAGAAAAATTATCTGTGGGACCTGGAGAAACACTTTCAAAAGCACCTAAATGACTGAGAAATTTGCTGCTTTTTGGTCTGCTAACCCACTCGACAATGAGACTGAAACTGTTATTACTAAGTAAAGAATACTTTAGTCACCTTTGAAAGTGTTGCCTCTCCAGTAGCCATTGATGGTGGTTTCATCATGGGACTCTCCCACATTTGAGATCTATAAATAACCTTCACTGGTCTTGAAGAAAATCACAATGGATTATTGAAAAACTAACTTTGAAGAGGTTTCACCAACAGCAACTAGTCTTTTCTTTGGTGCGGGGATAGCTGTCTTGGGCTGAAGGTTGTCTTTTGCTTTGTATGGGCAAAGTATGAAAAGTTGTGTTACGCTGTGTATCTGTCTCTCGACCTCTCCTCTCCCAGATGACTTCTGACTCCTAAAAGCATCTGTGACCAGCTGGGTGGTAAAGTTTCTGTGCACCCTTCCATGGCCAATGTATATCTGTATGTACACACAGACTTGCACAAGAAGAATCTAGAATCCTGAATTCAGTCTGAAATGACTTGGCATTTGTCTGGGAAAGGTATTTCTTCCTCTCATGGACTTTCCTTCAGGTTTGTCCAAATCACTCTGCAGTTATCAGTAACACACTTTGCTGTTGAGTGGGCAAAACCTTTTGCTCCCAATTGCTATTTTAATTTTGGGAGCAGGCAGTATACTCGTGCACTTACATGGTATTAAATGGTACCTTTTGCATTTTCAATTTTTGCTAAATGGTACCCTTTGCGTTTTAGAATAAGTAGCTAATTAAATGGCAAGGCTAAGTGCTGTTTGGCGGGCCACGGGTGTAGAGTCACTCTGGATTAGGCAAGGGACCTGATCCTGTAAATCCAATTAGTCTAAGGTATGCTCCCACTGATCCCGATTTGAATGTTTTCTTTGATATTAGTGGGAGCTGAATCAGATTTCTGGTACCCAAGACAATGTGGTTAATGAAAGTGTAAGAGGCATAGACCCCATCTCAGAAAGCAGCCCTCTTGATTATGTGAGGAATCTAGACTGGTTACATTAACAGAGTTTTCAATTTCTAGTTTTTAAAGTTGAAGATAAGTAAGGAGGATTCACGTGAATTTTAGTGGAAATTCCCTAAAACTAACTGAAAAACTAAAAGATGCTTTCCCCCTCCCCCCTTTAGCTTGTGTTTACTTCCCTTTTCCCTTGTGAATACCTTGTTTATTTTTTAAATAAATAATCATATTTTAAAGCAGTGTAAATAAATTGCAAAGTGTGCTCCAATGGGGTGGATAAATATATTCCATCTGCTGGGGAGTGATTATTAAATAATTCACCAGTGGCAAACCCAGGAGTGGTTATCCATTTTCCCCTCATTCATGGGTAATTTTTTCTACATCCCGTAGGAGCTCATTATGTTTTCTTTGTACATAATGTTTAATAATTTCTAAAATCTGGCACTAACCCCACCATCTACAGTTTCTTCATTTTTTCCAAAATATTTGTGCATGTGTATGCATGTATGTGTTGGCAGAGGAAGATATTTGTTTCCTTTCTTCCTTTTTTTTTTTTTGGTGCGTTGAGAGAAGGTGAGCATTAATGTATGAAGTGAGGCAGGAAGTTGGGAAGCAAATTTCCTTGTGTGCAAGGGAGTTTGCTTCTGCATGGATGGTGGATGGGTTTACATCCCTGCTCTCACACTTGTATGGGAATCAACGTGACTTCAGCACTGTGGCAGCAGTCAAATTTAGCTCGTGCTTCAACATTCCTAAACAAAGGAATAGGAAGCAAGGAGATGGAGTGGGGCATGCGCTTGAAGAGCCCTATCTTCTTTTTCTCAGTGTTAAGAAGAATTTGGTTATCTTCTAAGGAACCAAGAGTGAGCCCGATAAGCCTGGCTTGTGCATAAGCAGCAAGCAATTACCTGATAAAAGCTGGAGGCATATCCCATCAGTGGAAAAATTGCCACAGGTATCTGGATTGGTGGTCTTTGAGTCCGACCTTAAGGGAAGAGCTCGGCTTCTCCTGGTAACTAGCAGACCCAAAGGCCTCCTGTGTGGGCTTTGAGCAGGCAGGGAGGGCGGCCGGGAGGAGGACTGGATGGGGCCAGCACATATCGGGAGGCTGTACAGTCTGCCGATATGCAGACTGCACCTCCGGTGCTGGATCCCATTTCAGCAAGGTTCACATTCCCGTAACTGCATCTGCATCACTGGGCAGGAAGTGAGGGACCACCATCTCATCCTGCAACTGCCCAATGCCAGTGCCCAAGGTGCTGTGGTCAGAGCTGGGCTCTACCCCAGGCTGGAGGCAGATGTTTGCAGTTAGAGGACAATCACTATCTTGGTGCTAAAATGTATAATTAGCCACAGGAAATGCTTTCCTCAGCTGATGAAGACAGGAAGGTAAAAGTGTCTGTTAATGCTGTCAGTGTTTTTTCTAGGGAGTTGAGCGAATCCGGCTGCCCTCACGGGGGGCACCAGCAGTCCTATTCCCAAGCAGGTAATGCTCTCTGCTGTTCTCTTGCACAGGTCCAAAGGTCCATGCTGTCAGCCAGAGAGGAACAAAACCCTCTCACTGAGGGGCAGAGTGCCGTTTTCTTTTTCTCTCCCTCTTTTCCATGTTCCCTGTAGGCATATGCAGACTCTGAGTTTCAGAGGCAGCTGTGCTCTGTATTAAACAGCAGCAAACAGCTTTTCCCTGGGACAAAGAGCAGACCCAAACAATTTGGTTTTGGCTATAATTTCCAAATGATTCTTGACCTGGAAACTCCTCCTTTTGTTACTCTACTAATCCCTTCTCCTAACTGGGGAACAGTTGGGGTTTTTTTGGGGGGTGGGGGGAGAGTAGTCTGGGTGTGAATTAGCAGAGCCTTGAAAATTTTGCTTGTTTGTGAAGAAAGGCTCATCTTTCCTTCACGAGATGCTTCCCAAGCTCATATTCTGCATAGCTCCATCATAGTCAAAACTGTGGTCAGAATAACATTTCCCATGACTGGTTTCTGTGCAAAACATGAGTTTTGCTGCTCTCAGTCTAGGTTTGAAGTGCTGCAACTACTGAGGCTGGTGCTGACTCTGGGCTCCCTTCCCCATTTCATTTCCTGCTCCAAATGGTTGGTAATTTTCACTCCTGGCAATGATGCTCCAGGATGGAAGAGCACAGGAAAGCTAATATCCAGGTGAGAGAACTGTGGCGAGTGATCAGATTAGATATGAAGTCCTAGAGCAATCGAACAGTGTGTTCAGCACTGTATGCGCTGCAGACATACAGAAGAGGAGGTTAGACCCTGCAGAGCAAGGGCTGGGAGGGTAAGTTGAGGTGTGCTGGCCGGCACGCCAGCTGCAGGAAAGGTGTGAACTCAGGGTTTGCTGGGCTGCTCTAACTTAAACCTCAGGAGCCTGGAAAAAAAAAACCAGCTCAGTACTGGAAGGGTGTTTGAAGGATATGGCTAGAGCTGGGGAGTACAAAATTACTGCCATGCAGGCTCTTCCATGCCTGAGGCTCACCCTTACGTTACCAGCTGTACGGCACAGGAGTCACCTGTGTTCTGCTTGCAGACCTGGACTACTAGCGCTTTCATGGGGGATGCCATTTAATTCTGTTTCTTGATGTCCTTGTTATTAACCAGGACTGAGCATCATTGCTTGAAAGCAGCAGGGACAGCAAGCTCAGTTCTCTGGAAACCTGTGCTCAGGATGGAGATGGAGATATTTCCATGACATCTTCTTTTCTTCTGGCACGTTCTGCCTCTCCCCCTGGAGCTTGCTGTCTTCAGGTCTCTGGCTCCTTCTTTTTGTGTGAATTTTCTATTATGGTGATCCAATTGCTGCTCTTGCCCTCTCTGTCAAGCACATTCAGAGTGAGAGAAGTGGTTGGGTCAAATGACAGGTTAAATCCAAGGGCAGAGCTGGGAAGATGGCTAGGCTTCCCCATACCCTGTCCCACACATACCCACCATAACCCGAGCACCACTTCATGCTGCTTTTTCTGTAGCGGCAATGCTTGCAGCACCTTTGTCTAAATGCACAGCGAAGGCCCCGCACAGAAGACTCCCACCACAGGGCACAGGCTCTCAGGACTGACACAAAGCCTGACTGCTGGGCCGTAATGCAGTGTAGCGTGTATTACAATGTGCCATTAAGAAAACTGTAGTTGCCAAATGTTTCTGTTTTTACATAAAGCTATTCCACCGAGGTTGTTATCTGATTTTTCTCTGGTACTGAGAAGAGCAGTTGAATCAGACAAGAGACCTTGTGGGTGGAATACATTATGTCCAGAAATCAATCATAAGGTAAGGTAGGAATAGAATTGAGTTTATTTACAGTCCGTTGACTTTTATAGTTAGCACCATTTATTAGAGAAGATGAAGAAGAAGAGAAGAAAATTAAGCAGAGGGCAGGGAAATGTTTCTTTGTGATATTTTTGTGCCTGGCAATGAAAAGAGATGTGTGTACGAGCTGACAATTTATCTTCTGCCCTGAAGAGAAATGACTTGTTCTCAAATGGGCATGAAATGAAATAGTGCAGAACACGATAGGAACTTTTCTGAGTAAATGGGTCAATTTCCTGTCATTCTCTCGATAATTGTATGTAGAGCACACTACGCTCCAAACACTGGCAAATGTGATTTTTATTTTTTTTTTCCCTCCTGTTATTTTACTCCTCTTGTAAATGGGTGGAAAACATATTCCAGTGCTGGCACTATTATAATCAGCTTTTGCCGGTGGCTAATAGCAGTCCATTTTCGGTGAATGCTTATTACCTCCAAGCAGTCCAAGACACTACATAATAACCCAGCACTGTGTAGATTGGTACCGCTAGGAAAAAGATGTAGTTACAGGGACTCTATTGCAAATGCCCCATCACAGCAGGAAATTCACTTGTCCCTTTATCTTCTCTTTCCTAATTGCAAAATAAGCCCTGATGCTCTAGCTGGAGAAGAAGCCTTGTTTGCCTTCTGAAATTTTCTGTTATGGTTAGGGGCCTTCTGCCTTGCTGTCCCTTAGCAAGTTGATGCATTTTCCTCCACTTACAGCAGACCTAGCTGTTACTAAGGGGGCATAGATTCAAGTCAGACTCACTGAGGACTGAGCTGGTAATTTTACTTTGGCTGTTGTTAATTAAAAATAGCAGAAGTGCTGTAGCAGTTGTTCAGTGGGTGACGATTAGGGCCTCTGTGGCAAAATGGGTAAATCTCACTGGTACATGTTAATACAGTGACAGACTTTCATGATGCCATTGAACTTCGATCTGAGGAAGCCCTTAGGAAAATGTGGAGAACATTATAGGGTCAGTTCCAAGGAGCTCGATTCTGGCTGTGGGAATACCTCTATAAATCCCAAACATTTGATTTCAGTACCTCTCCTCCCTCTTAACTCTAAGCTAAACAAGACCTAGACTTGTCCAGTCCGTCTCATGCATAGCATTATGCTCCTACTTGAAGGTTATAGGAAGGATAAAAACACAGTCTCAGCCTGATGAGGACTGCAGATACCCAAGCTGTGATGCATCACCTGATGGGGCAACACAGCCTGGTAAGAGCTAAAACCCATCACTGCCTCTCCAGCAACTTAGGGACATGTACTTAGAGTTGCACAGGAAACAGATTTCAGCTGAAGATAGTTGGGAGTTGCTGTTTTTGCCCCGCTTGTCCCCCAAAAGGAAGATCTTAATCGCATGTTCTGGAGAATGTAATCTAAAAGCTTTGAAAGAAAATTCGAAGAACAGATTTTTCTTCTATTCTCTCCACTTGTGAAAAGCTGCTTCTCAAAAGTGTGTCAGGATGAGACATTTCCCATGGAAATTTTCACTTGGGAGGGGAAGTCAGGGGCATTTCTGAAACCATAAATAAGATATTTTTTACCAACCCTAGCTATAGCCCTTCTGAGAATACCCCTCAGGGTCAGTGTCACCTTCGTTCTGTGTATGCAGGACAGGTTTCACTCCAATACAGGTTGGATTAGGTCACAGCTTAAGGCTTCTGAAAGTTTATAAACCCTAAATTTCTCGGGTTTTGTGTTTGTTTGATTTTTTGGTTTGTCTGGTTTTTTTGTTGTTTTGGTTTTTTTTTTTACAATAGGATAGTAGATGTCTGTAAGATCAGACAGGTTTATTTGTCTTTTATGTGTGCTCTTGATGCAAAAGAACTGGAAATAAGGGTATCTACAGGACAGATCTTCAATAACTTCTTCATCTGCTGTGAGGAGAAGGGAGGAATTCATGTAGCAAACCCACTCCATGAACTGGCACTTGCTAGAGTATACTTAAAACTGCTCAATGGATTTGTCCCCACTTGGCATATGCATAAGGCTCCAGACTCCGCGCAAGTCATGAGGAACTGGAAGTAAATGATCTCTGACCTCCGTCAGCAGGGAGCACGGAGAAATGTGTGCTGTTTATTCCACCTGTCTTTGGAAACGTGCAGCCCTGAAGGGACTGATTCAGGAGCCAGTTATGCTCAGTATGTCTGGAGTAAGGCAGCTGCAGGGGACAGGATCGGCCCACTGTAAAAGCCACTGGGGGAATCGGGTCAGAATTTGGATGTGCTGCTGCTCCGACCAGAGAATAAGATCTAGTGACTCTTACTTGGAGCAAAATACAAAAAGATCAAGGGCAGAATTAGTCATTTTCCCTGTGTTACATAACAATATTTTAGCAAACATTCTTCTCCCTGGATGTTTAAATGCACTGCTTGAATAATGACTGAAGACAATGTGGTAATAATATGTTCCTTATGTGTTGGAGGCAAAGCATTTATTCTGGTTTTACTTTTGCAAAATGCATTAAACAGCTTAGTTTTTGTTGATGTTTACACACAGGAAATTGGGGGGGGTTGTTTTGTTTTTTACTACTATTTCTTTAAGGGAGCACATTTTTTTGTCTGATTTGGAGACAACTGGATTTCTGTTAAATGGGCCTGATGCCTGTGGTGGGATTCATCCCAGATAACTTCATCTAGCTACAAGCCACGTGCTTGGTCTGACATGCATGTCTCTTGGTGGATGGTGGAGACTTGCTGGTACCTCTCAGGGAAAAGTATTTTAACCAGCCCTACCTACAACCCTCTTGCAATCACCCCGGTGTCTGTGTCACCTTTGCTCAGTGTATTTAAGGCAAGACTCATCTGAGTACCTAGAAAGTAGGTTTTCCTCCACCTATAGCTCCCAAGTGGCCTGGTTGTTTAGTCATGCTCTAATTCACCCTCGTTCAGGGCTGGCTCTGCCAGAAGAGATAGTTCTGACCATTTTCTTTGAGAGAGATGGGAAAACGAACGTGGAGGTGCGATATGCCCAGACTGTTTTGAGATACATGTGGTTAGAAAATGGGCCCTGGAGATAAATGACACAGGCTCTGAAACCTCCTCAACTGGAGGGCAAAACCAGCCCAAAACTATGACGAGGTGTGGGGGAGACATGAGCAGAGAAGAGGCTGCTCAGGGGAGAGGTCTTGTTGCAGCTCCAGCTGAGGCCAGCCTCCAGAGAATACCCTGGGATATGCGAGGCCAGCCTCCAGAGGATACCCTGGGATATGCAAGGCCAGAGAGGGGCAGGGAAGGGATGGGAGTGCTCGTTGTGAACGTGTGGGTCAGGGTTGCACCTATCCTCTCACCATGGGCTCCCAGCCTGCTCCAGCTCCCTGCTTGGAAAAGCACATGGCTAATACTGCTGACTGCAAAAAGTGGGTGGAAGAGGGTCTTGCTCCATGGGAGATGTGCGGTGGGCACTGCGATGGGCATGGTGATGCTGCAGGGGTACAGCTGCATGGGCTGCAGTGCTACCTGGGGGGAAAAAGGTGGGTTGAGGAGGAGTGATGTGACTGGCTGGCTGGCCAGGGGGTGGTCATATTGTCAGATGTGGATTTTACAGAGCTTGAAACTTGGATTAAAAAAATGTCTATATTAGCTCCAGACAGAGATGCACCCTGGAATCTTGGAAACTATTTCACTGCTGGCTTTGGGAGGAAATTTTGGCTTTCTAAGTTACGACATGACTGATATGTTCTATTTATTTTTTTGAGAATCTTTTTTTTTTTTTTTTTTTTTTTACTCCCATGACTCAAATCCATTTGAATTTTCCCTTTGAACCATGTGTTTGTAAGCCCTGGCTAGCCTAGCATTGCATTTGATATTCTGGCATTGGGCAGTGGAGGACGGAGGAGTGTTTTTCCACTGCTACCACAGTGCTCTTCAGCTCAGTGTTGCAAAGCACAACTTTTAGCACAATCCACCACACTCGGTTAGGCTCTGACACTTCCCAGGAGGAGCAGGCATGGGGATTTTGATCCACCAAGGCCAGCATTGCTTATTCAGCCTACAAAGCACTACAAAGAGAGAAGCACAAGCCTTTGCCTCTTATTTTGGCATCTCTTTCTGGCCTGAAAAATACCACCTCCTCCCCTGCCTGAGTCTTGCTGCTCTTCTGTGCTTAAGCAGGGTCTGTCCTTTAATGACATAATCGGGGTAGGGGGATCGTCTTCACCCACCCTCAGGCCCTTCATACCCTCAGTCCCACTGTTCAGAGCACTGACCTGAAACGTAGGATATTTAGGGTGAGTTTTAAAGTGAGAGTTGGAAGGCAGCACCCAGTCTTCCCTCCCTGCACTGCTCTTGCTTTCTCCTGGCCAAGCATTTCTGGTTTGCACAGGTAAATATTTGCTGGGCCAGAGAGAGACAGGCAGAGGAATTGATGCTATCACTGCGAGGTCAAGCTGTTTGCTGGAGAGAGAGGACACCAGCCTTCCAGGCACGCTCTAAGAACACACTGCAGATCCAGCTCTGCAAACAAGATGTACAAGGGCATGTCCCATTTGTGACTTGCCACCAGCACCAAGTCCCCATCCAGCATTGAGCAATCAGCACATAAACGGTTATGTGAATGCCTGGTGATGAAAAATGGAGGCACCTCAGGGACTTTATTGAAAGCTTGCGTGTTTTCCCTTCCTGCCATCTGCAGCAGCTCCCCAAAGGCTCGGAGAGCTGAGTCTGCAAGCTTGTTTGCTCCCTTACGTGCTGTTTAGGCAATTGGGCAGGCCTAGCAAGGCTCTCTGGGACATCCTCCCCATGTGAGGAGCATCACCACTGGGGTGCCGCCGTAGTGCTGGTGCCTGGTGGGAACTCAGCCAACACATCTCCTGATGCCCAGGAAAGGATTGGAGTCCACCTTGCTGTCTGGGAGCTGGTTTGCCTGCAGGGCTAAAAGGGGTAAAAACTTATTTTTGGTTGCTTCTGTCAGCTGAGCTGGCTCCAATGTACTCGGGTAAGCGGGCAGCATTTTCACTTCTGTGCTGTTTGCTTTAACATGTCAAACAGCTGATATTTTTGCAAGGTTTCCCTAGCTCCTCCCTCCCTCCCCTTCTCTTCTGTCTCTATAAAATAATACTGCTATAATCCAGTTTGACTCAGCAGGATCCCTTTCACGCTGGCTAATCCCCATATATAGGCATCAGTTCAGGGAGGTGCACCAGAATGCTGCAGTATTTTCCCTAGCATTTTGTTTAACCAGGATGACATTATTCAGACAAATTAATTCCTCCAAGACGTAAACTTGTTCTGACTGAGTGCTGCAGCAGTGTCCCTGAGAGCAACAAACCATGATCTGACATCTTAACAGCTCTCCACGCGGTCAGGGGGAGTCTTACATAAAAGATCTTCAGCTGTGCATATCTGCAAGGTGCAGCTTCCCCTTTCTGTAGATAGATTTCTTTTCCAGCAGATTTTGGTGAAAAATACCTTTTTTATGATTCTGTGAATGGGATCTAAAGCACAAACCATTTTGGAAAATATCCTGGCATATGAAAACAGAGGGTAGAGACTACCCTGCCCTCTGAAATCCTCACCAAAGATTTGAAAAATGGGGGTCTACTTATGTCACTCTTCTTCCATTATGCTTTGAGTTCATCTTGCGTGTCTGAGCTAGCACGTTCCTACATGGGATTTACAAAGCTCAGATGCGTATGCAGCCATGCCAGCTGTATGTACCAAATGGCAGCAACCTGTAGGAAGGGGAGAGGAAAACGTAACCAGCCCTTCACAAGTCTGCCAAAAGAAGGAATTCCTGGTGTGCTTCATGGGGAGGAGGTCCCAGCATGGGAAAGTGGCCCTGTGGTGCTGCTTTTACTCTATATGAGGTATATATGGGGAGGTGAGCTACCTTATGACCCTCTATGACACCATCTATTCGGGGTGGCATGGTGAGGCTGCTAGAGCTGCATTCAACCCTGAGGTTTTCTGTTTACATTCCCCCATTTTCCTGGTGCTTGAGTCACCTGTTGTGTTCTGTAATGTCTGGGCGCCAGCTGGGAAATGGCTTTTTCCTCCTCCTGCCCAGAGCATCATTACGTCTGTTCGGGTACCTGCCAGTCCTTCAGGTTGATGCTGCCCTCAGGTCCTAGATCCATAATCCAGCAGGTCTCTGTGCTGGCCCTAAGCATGCCAAAGGTGCTGAGAGTGACCTAAAGCAGGAGGAAGGAAATGGGAATTCTGGTTAACTTAAAGTAGCTGGGGCTAAGCTATTTGAACACAGTCCTGGGTCCATATCTCACAGCCCTTGCTCCTACTCTGAATTCTTCTGCTGCCTTATGTCTATTCTTTGCTCAGCTTGAGTTGCTTCACTGTACCTCAGTTTTACCTGCCTGAGAAACGGGTTGATGTTAGTCATTTGTTCATTGAGACTTGCATGGAGTGACTTCAGAGTGCTTAGCTGACTGGATGGCCATGCTCCTGAGGTGCTGGGAGCTTCTCCTAGCTGGATTTCTCTTCTACACCTTACCATCTCCTAGGCTAGCTAAATGAGCTTGGGGAAAACACGTTCTCTTCTCTGCAGCAGTGTTTTATTGACAGAGGGCATTGCTACAGGCTCCTGGTACTCCATGTTAAGTACCTTAATATAATATCATCACCATTAATCCAAGCTGAGTTAAGGTTACAGCAAATAAGTATAACATCCGAAAGACACTGAATAATTAAGAAGGTTTATAAAGCTGCAGTTTACAGAAATGGAGTTACAGATGCATAAAACTACCTTATACTTAGATTAGTTTCAGAGGTTTCCCTCGCTCTGTTCTGGCTGTGGCAGATGCTTCCCAGTTTCTTCCTCAGGGATCTTTTGCATTTTTTTCTCCTGGTTCTGTTTGTGAAAGGTCTGGCATTGGGAATGCCCTTTCTTTTATACTGCAGTTTTGTCTTTTGAGGGATAGTCAGTCTCCAAGCTCTCTCCATGCTTCCAGCCCTAGGATCATCTCTGCCTGGTGATTTGTGAGTCCTTTCCTTGTTGCAGAAGCAGGCTTGACCAGTAGGTTTGAAAATGTTGTCGCTCAAACATGCCTAAATGCAACTATCGCTTACACGATAGTAACCAAAGTCAGCTTGTTACTTTTCAGGGGCTTGTCAGAGGGATTAGCAATTTTTTTTTTTTAATTTTTTTTTTAAATTTTTTTTTCCCCCCTATAGTAAGATAAGATATTTTTTCCTTCTGTTGAAGCAATTCTTAAATCTTTCTGCAAAACCATTTATACCCTGAAGTTTTTATTTCATATAGACATGTGGAGTAACTACCACACATCATACAATCCCTGAAATGCCATTAAATAACGTAGCTCATTAATGGCTTCTGCTTAAGACTCCCTGTATGGTAACCAGGCAGCCTGGGATAAACCATCTGTCCCCCAACCATGGCTTTGGGGCCAATGCAACTGTCCCTACAAGAGAAACAATGTGAAAGAGCATGGCTGAAACAGATTCCTGGTGTGGTACTGCAGAGCTGTTATGTCTCATGGTACCTGGTGCTTATCTGTAATCTGTTATTAACAACAAAGGAAAAATAACTGCTGATAAAATTAGTGGATTAATAAGATGTCAGAGCAGTAGAATGGGGGGTCCTGGACTGATGAACATCCTGGACCCATTTGAGCAAAATTGGTTTAATAAACCCAACTGTGAGGCCATCTATCTGTGCAAGAACAAAATCTGGCACAGCAGCTCTATCTACAGCTGGAGGCTCATCCTGCAAAGTGCCTTCCTTCAGAAGGAGCAGAGATTTCTGTACAGCCAGCTAAGGAAGCTGTCCAGTGTCATGATAACCAGCCCTTGCAAAAGGTCTGCTCGTAAAGACTGGGGAAGACTAAATTGAAGAGTGGTTTTATATCAACTTCAGTGTTGGTGAGAGTGGAATCTCCTATTTAGTCTGCTGTCCATTCCTTGCGAGGACACTGAAAGACTGAAGAAGGTGGAGAAAAGAGCTAAAGGTGGGAGAAAAAATACTTTAAAACAAGTTCAGACAGTTTAGCTTCTCAGAGGTGGTGTGATGTAGTGTGTATGGCAAAGTACTGGCTAAGAAATTTTTGTACTGGTGAAAGGCAGAACGGTGGTGGAAGCAGTAGCCAAACACACTCACAGTAGAAATGAGACAAATAGTTTAACAGTATGACAGGTTACTACTGGAACAAAAAGACTAGTAAGCGATAAGTCTTCATCTCTTGGTGTCTTCGGACTAGGCCTGGACACTGTCACAGAAGTCCTGATTTAGTCAAACCTGTAAAGCACAAAAAAATCATAAGTGGATCGGTTGCCAGGGATTCTGCACAGAAACAATGCTGTGATAGCGCCAAGGACCTCACAAACTGTGTATTTGGGGTAGAAGGAGTGGTGCCTCATTTTGTTTTCTTTCTGTCACGTTCCCAAAAGAGAGCAGAGAGCCCAGGCATGGTGGGGAAGATGGAGAAACATGCACATCGTATGCTGGCAAGATCCCTGTGTCCCATACATGGCACTAGCTAACACGTTCCTCCTGTTAGACTAGTGCCATGGCAGGTCCAGATGTCAGTAACTCCAGCTGATACCACTGAAGAGTGATGATTTATGGCCACTGGAGATTTATCTGCCTTTGTTCAAGGCGCACAAGAAGAGCACTTAGAGGTGGTGCTTGGGGTGGTCAGCCATCTAGGTCAGCAGAGGTAAAAGCTGGTGTTTTCAAAAATTGGCCTTCTTTCTAACAGTCTTGTGGTTTGTCTTTTCTGTGAGAGACTATGGGCTGCTTTGTTTGTTTTTGTTTTTCCGAGATGCTGAACATACCCCAACTCAAGCTGCAGGCATGGAGCGTCTTCAAGAAAAGGCGGTTTGAATTAACCACCCTAAAATATAGAACACCCCATCCCTGAGGACACTTTGCAGTGTATGACTGTGAGTGACTGGTAGTTAGAAGGAGGGTTGTACCCGAAGTGAATTAATTCACGCATCAGGCCCTGAAAAGATCAGCTCCATACCCAGCTGTCGTCCTGGGGAGGCCAGGCAAACAGTTGAGTTTAAAGTGCATGGAAGCAGGAGAACTAAATTGGAAAGACAGCTTTTTAGTATCCAGGCAGTATTTTCTCACCAGCAGATCTCAAAGCACTTTCCAAAGCCTGGTAAGAACAAGGATATGTGGGGTCAGATGAACCCTGGAGTGAGTGCCTGGTTTTCAGTCACACATTCCAGATCTCAGCTCAAATATTTTTGTGTTGGGTTTCTTTCAGAAAAGTACAGAAAGACCCCGGAGCCAGAAATACTGTATAAAACATGCAGGATAATTAGCAACCTCCTGGAAACATGTGCAACTTTAATGAAATTTAAACTCTGGTTCCTTCCCACAGGTGGAGTCCAGCAGTACTGTAGGCAATATACACAATTAAGCTATTTTTATGCCTCTTAATCTAAAAATGTGAGTGTTAAAACATATGTAGGTAAAGCAAATGGAAAGCCTAAACCTGCCTGCGTGCCATGCTCATTTGAACTTGCTGCATTAGCTTTGCAAAAAGCCTGGATCGCTGCTGAACAGTGTACTCAAGCAAAGATTTTTGCAAAGAGAAATGTCTTCACCTACAAACCTGGCTTCTTAAAAAGCCCTATGACTTTGCAGCTCCAGAAATATTGACTTTCCCTGCCAACCACAAAGGGGAATAAATGACTCTGGGAGGGCTCAAGTAATTATACAAAGTGCCTGGATCAACTTTTCCATGGGGATCCTGTAGCTACTGGTCTGATGGCTTAATAATGTGCTTCTGAAATGGCTGCTTTCCACTGCTGTTTCTCTCTGGGGCCAGATTTCCAGCAAGACTCCTTAGCTGCCCTTGCAGAACTGGCAGGAGGATGCTCGCTGGACTCGCGCTGCATGTGAAGGAGCCAACATTAACTTTTCCATAGGAAAACTTACAGGTAGGGCAGAGTTGGGCTGTGCTGCCCCAGCAGCAAACCCGGAAAAAGAGGATGACTCAAAAAGTCCTAGATCGCTTCCTTGCTCCCCACCCTTCACTGCTACTCCCTGTCCCTCTGTCCTCCTCTCTCATCTCTTTGGAAGCTGGTGTGGCAGTGCATGTGGGGAGGGACCGCTTTGCACAGTAGGGTAGTACGGTGCCAGCAACCAAATGTGTTTCTTTCATCAGGAGACCACCAGCACTTGTTCAGATTGCCTGCATTAGCTGAATCAATCAGGTGCATGAGTCATGTGTTATTACCAAACTGTCTCGTCCCTTTGTACCTGGATCTGGTCCATAGTTAGAGCCTGATGAAGAATGGCCCTTCCTTCTGTTGTTCCTAGTAGGTCCATTAAATCAGCAGCTATGGAAAGATGTGGGCCTTACTAGTTTTACTTTGCGTGAGCTGCTTGGCAAAAGGCGAGGTTCAGGTTACTTCGGGTGTTCAGATGTTCTTGCTGGGTAAATGGCAATTTCTGGTCTTCAGAAAGGAAAGTTGGAAGTAACTTGTATTAGCATGGAGATGAGCAATTCGGCAGTTGCGTTAATGAGAAACAACCATTGGTGCAGGCGATCTCAGACCTTTTAAAATACTGCGTGAAGCACCAGAGCATGGTCTTTTCCACTGTTATGGAAAGAAATCCCCATGGCAGAATGGAACAGTTACAGAACAGAATGGTCCTGGAATAATGTCTTTTTTTCCTCTATATTCCATAACCACCGTGATTTCAGCCTGAGAGTCCATACACAGAGAGGCCGCTATTGACTGGAGAATGGATACATTATATAATACTTATTATACATTCAGTGTGTTTATATAAATGCACATTTCTTATGTAACTGTGTCACTAGGAAAACAGTGAGGTTGGACAAGTTGGTTTCTCCTTCCATTGCTGCTCTGCTTTGCTTGTTGATTCTCGAGTGCCGTCATAAGACTGTAGAACTTGTTACTGCTGTGTGTGCCCAAGTGAATCTCTTCTTTTCAAAAGCTCTATTCACGTTTGGGTTTTGCTGTTTTTTCTCAACTGTTGTTTCTTTTTTTAAATGTAATATTTGGCTGAAAGCCTTTGGTGTTGCTTTTACAAACATGGGAGTGATCTGGTTAGTGTATACTAGCGACTGACAGTTGACTAGCACAGTATTCAGTGGCTGTGCTTTTCAACTTTAAATAACATCCAGGGCAGCCTCCTCAAGTGATGTAAAAGACCTGGTAAAAAAAATGCCAACTGTCAGCTTGATTTTCGGTCTGCTCTGCTCTGACGTAAACCTTCCTGACAGCTCAGACCAGTGTCCTTCATATTCCAAATTAATCCAAAATTTCTTGTGGTGATGAAAGGGAAAGAAATTACTTTAGGGTCCAGGTTTCCTGCTGAACATCCTTGACTAACCCTGCTGAGACATCAGAGACTTACCACCTACTCAGACATGCCCCTCTGCTCGTGAAGGCAACTCTGAGCCCAAGACATTATTATTTGCATTCCAATGGTTTTGCCATCCAAGGTGTCTGTATCCAAGTCACTGTGTTGTCTGTCCAAAATAATAAAACTTTTTTTCAGAAGGAGCCTTAATTTTTCTAGTTTGAGAGCAAAAGAACAGTGCCAAGAGGTTAGATCAACTACGTAGGCAATTGTGTTGCAAGGAATCTTCTGACTGACAGTCCCACCACAGTGTCTTGAACAGAAGAGTAGCCTAAAGCTTCTGGTTTACTTTTCACACATTGTTCCAGGAAGGATCTGATCTGTAGTGTGGGTATCAGTTTGTAAGGTTAGAAGGAATAATGTATCCCTTTTTCTCCCAACTGTACATTAAGCTGAGGTCTAGCAGAAGCACCTTGGAGGTGGGCTGGAGGTGCAGACGGGCTGATGTAAATCATCTTCTCTGTCTTTCTGTGGATGAGATCATCTCATAGTGGAGGAAGGAAGGTGATGGATGGTTTCTCAGGGTGGAACATCGCTCTCCAGCTAGAAAGCAGATGGATTTTCACTTTTCTTGCATCTCACTTGAATTCTTTGGGAAGTTCTCTTATCTGTGCCATGCTGTGTCTGGATTCTTCTTACATAGCTGTCTCCATTTTCACTTTTTGTATCCCTTCCTTCTCTATCACTCTTATCTCAGCAGATGGCTTAAACTTGCTTCTCCAGACCAGGAGCTGAAGCAAATATCCAGGTCATCTGAATGAAAAGAATAGGGATGTCATTGCATCTAAAAATAATGCCAGTACCTGTTAGGTGATATATTTGGCCCTGGACTTACTCAGCAGTCTGCATTTATTTCCAATTAGAGTCTGACTCTAGATAGAAGAATGGGTGTCACTCCAGGGTATAACTCAGTTCAAGCCTCTGAAGAAATCCTGACCCAAAAAACTGTAAAATTCCTGGTCTTGGTATAGAGAGGAAAGAGTATAGAAACACAGTTTTTGCCTTACATTGACTCACTGAATTCTGCTTTCTGTTATTCTTGAGAGTGGCCAGTGCTCATTGCCTCTGGTCCATGCCCAGTGTTCTTCCAGAGTCTTTAAAATATGCATTTCACTCGAGGGTTTCTTCAGGAAATAAGAAACCACCTTTTCCTCCTCCCTTTGGAAGGACCTCAGAGCTCCCACAAAGTTTTCAGCCCTCATATTCCAGGCACAGATAAGTGTCCCATTGCCCTAAAGGCTCCAACATGTTCTCCTGACATCAGGGACTTAAATGCATTTGGCATCTCTTAAAGAAATACATCAGTGATTTGGGAGAATCCTATTCTCACTGTTAATTTGGGTAGCAGGAGCATCCAAGTGTTGTGAGAGTTTGGGGTGGGGGGTGGGGGGTCCAAGCTTTATATACTGGATTACATTATCTCTTAAAAACAGCTTATTTTTATGCTAATCTGTTGCCATGACCTGTATTTCACAACTTGCACGTGTACACTGAAAAAATATCTTGCACTCAAAAGGTGTTTCAATGAATGCTCCGTGAAATTCTGTGCAAAAATCTCATTACCTTCTTGCTTGTTTTTTGGCTTGGATAGGTTTGGGGAGTTGTTTATGACTTGGTAGTTCTAGTGCCAACTTTGGTGTTTGTAACAGAGATGTGACTTCTGTCAGAGCATGTCAGGCCTCCCAATACCTTACTAAATCCACTCCACAGATAATGTGAAGCACAGAGGTGGAAAATAATGAAATGAACCTCTTGAAGAAAGTCGCTGGTGAACCCAAGGACAGAAGCCAAGTACCCTTAGTTTCTACAGTGCTCTGCCCCTGCCACTAAAAACCATGACTTTCTCTTGTGACATGCGTGAGAGATACACGAGAGGCTCTGCATTCTCTTGGCTTGAGCAATCTAGGTGGTAAGGGGGAGCTGTTAAACTGATATACAGCTGAAATATTTAACCTTTGGTAGCTATTAGAAGCAACTTAGACATGCCCTTATCTGTGACTTGAAATAACCAGGGAAAAATGGGTTGTGTGCCTTTCCTTGTAGCTTACAGAGATGAGGTTTTTTTATTCTCCAGGAGTGAAGGGGAAGGATTTTGTCTTTTTTTTTTTTTTTTTTTTTTTTTACAAACTTTAGAAGTACCCAGACTCTTAAGTAGTTGCCCTGTCTTTTCCCTTGGTTTCTCTAGGAAATCTCTCTTGGAGAGCACAGGAGGCATAAAATGCCAGCTTTAAACAGGTTGTAGTTAAAAGGCTGGTGGTGTTCAATCTGTAATCAAAAAAAAAAAAACCTCATCTTTGCTGGATGCTAGTTTACTGACAGAGTTTCCAACTAAAATTTTATTTCCATGTTAATCAAAAAGATTCCATTTTCTTGATGTTTTTTATGTCACAAATTGCACTGCTCAGACAGTCCTTCAGGAAAAGCATGGCAGGCGAGAATTCATTTCTAATGTAAAAATACTAAGAAAGAGGAGGGTGAGGAGAACTATAAATAACCACCGAAATGTCACAGAGTCAGTCATTTTTTCCTCCACAAGTCAGCTTTAGCAGTTAAGGTCAAGATAACATTTCCATGTCAATGGTCAGTTGCATCAAAATTCTAAAACAGGAAGATTGAATGGAATTTTGGAATTTTTTTTTCTTGTATTCTGCCCAGATTTGACCAATTTATAGTCTCTTCCATCTGCCAGCTATGAGTTCCAGTGTCATTTTGGTTAAGCTCTTTGCCAGAGTGGCAAGCTTGGATTGGAGCATCAGGTTTATTAAAGGCTATGAAATTAAATTCCCTACCAAAAGAAAAGAAAAAAGCCTACTTCTTGCCGATAGTCACTTCTTGTATTTCCTTTGATGCGGTTCAGTTTGACTTGAATTTTAGCCTAACAATTTGCTACACAATCTTGTTTTGTTTTCACAAAGTTCTAATCAGTTTAAACTGCGAGTGGTTTCAAATGCCTCTCTAACAGCTTCCTCGGCGTTGCTAATTAAGCTTGAAATCTTGGTGTTGTCCACAATTGTATCTAAACAAGGAGCAGAGTGTATCTGCTCACTGTTTGCCACATCTCCCAGCTGCATGCAATTCTGCTGCCTGTGCAGAAAGTAATCACAACAGGACAGATCCTTTGGTCCTTATTTAGGCAAAACTCCCAGGGTGGCACACAAGGTCAGGCACGTCGTGTGTTGAGGGAATAGATGGATTTGATGGTGAGAACATGTAAGGCAAGCAGCACAACACCTATAGTGCGAAGACTGCTAGCACTTAGACATAGGGAACAGCTTTGCTTTATCCCCCAGAGCACTTTGTACCGCGGAGCCCTGAGTTATGATTATGGTTTGTAGGTGCTCTCACCCAACATGTGGGTGTTAATAATAGGTAAAAGCGCAGGCTATCAAAACCTGTGATGTATTCCCCCTGTCCCTTAGGAGCAAAGCTAATAGAATGTCATAGTTTTAACTACCAAGGGTTCACTCCAGTGGAAAAAGAGTCCTCAGAAATCCTCGAACTCATCATTCTGCAGTCGGCAAAGCCGGCAGATGATTTATCTCTAGGTAGTGACCTCAGTGGTATGAAGCAATACTAATCTTCCAAGACACGTCTGCTGTTCTGCGACGGGGTCTAGGGATTTCAGTGGTAGCTCTGTGCCAGTTTGGTTGAGCTGCAGAAGCCTTGGACAAACTGTTTACCTCTGTCATTCTGGAAGGGATTCGGAGGCATTTCCTTCAAATTAGAAATCTTTGAAAATCAGCATCTTGCGCCAGGTGTTGTATTATGCAACAGTTTGGAATGAGGGCTAAAGGTCTGGTCATGAGCTGAAGAAATCCGAGATGGAAACTGTCTTATCAGATCATCCTTTCCTGCCAAGGCAGGCTTGTCTCCTGTGCTCCACTGGTGCTGCTGTGCTTTACAGATGCTCATCTCTCCAGCACTCCGAAAGCCTGCCCCAGCTTAATGGTTGGATGTTTTCTGGACCAGATGCAGTCCTGGTGTAGTGTGACCAACCTCACATAGTTACACTGAGGTTCATAGCTGGTGTGCGGTGTGATCAGCAGTGTTACCAGCAAGCATGAGCTGTGTGCACCAACACGGGTGATGCACTGTTTCGATTTTGTGGGAAACGCACAGCTCCTCTTTTTTGGTGTCGGTAGACAAGATGTGAGAAGGTTTGGAAATGTACCTCCACCAGAAAGAAAATTACTGAAGGAGCAGGAGCTGATTATCAATATATATAGCAACAATCTTTTACATAGTAGTTGCTAAGGATGCTTTCAGTTGCTTGGCTTACTGTTGTATTATGTGCAACTAATAATTATTGTTGTTGAAAAAATTTCATAGGCGTAGACTTTTTTTATTCTCCATGCTTTTTTAAAGTCACCTGTGAGTTAGGAGCATCTCCCCAGTATTAAAATCTTTCATCTTGCAAATTGCTGTAGTTACATTGGAGTACTCTGAGTAACAGCTCAGATGCTGTACCCCAGTACTGCGCCTCCCAGAGTCAGACCTTACTGACTTTTGAGGTGTGTGCAGTTGTAATAGATTAAAAAAACCCACAACCTGGAGTCGTTGCTGTTAAAAATACCTTGTTTCCATAAAGTAACCATTTGGGCACACAAACTACTTTACAAGTATTTATCAGATCTAACAGCATGCAGTTTCTCACTGGAATATACAATTTTCACAACCTTTTTATTTACAGGCAGACTGAGGCGCAGAGCATGGGAGTGCTTTGCCCCAACAGTTACTTGGTTGAAAAGCCAGAAGTAAAATCTAGGCATTTTATCTTTCAGCCCACCAGTTTAGTGAACGAATCCCTCATTTGTTACATTTGTAAGCACTGCTGTTTTAAAGTGACAAAGATCTCAGTGTTGTCAGAGCAAGGAATGTACAGAAGATGAGTAGCTTTGAGTGCCAGAAAGTAGTTAAGTAATTTCCAACATCAGGCTTCTTGTGGATTTTTAGCTGGCAGGAGTCAGTGTGATTGTGGTTGGACACTGAGCCTAATGCAGAGCAGATCATTTAACCCTGATGTTCCTTCATCACTCTAAACTTGGTGGTACTAGAGGCGGACATGGGTCTTATCTAAACTGGCAACAGAGAAGCCACTCTGTCCCTGCCAGTGCTGTTCCAAACATTAATTATGTTCATCATTAAAAATATATACCTTTCTCCAGGTAGCATGGCCAGCTCGTGTGCCTGCCAGATCTAGCACCCTTCTCTGGGTTTCCTCTCCAGCCTTTGGAATGCTCAGACAGTGGCAAAGCAATCCCTTAGCCTTCACTCAATAAGACAGCTGTCTTAAGAAGGAGCAAATGGAGCTCCTTCCTCCTGTCAGTGCAGAGCATGTTTTGACATCTGCATATCATTTGTAGAGCCTTTCTCAAGCCCTGTTCCATTTTCATCATGGCCTTTATGTTATTGCACATTTGGGGACTCAATTGCATGTCATTGTCATCTTTGCTACTAACATAAACCATAAAGTATATATAGTCTTTCTCTAATAGTTACAGGGCAAGGGGAAGGGACTCCTTCACCCTGGATGCTGAGAGGAGACTGCCAGATTCACCTCCAGCTGCTCTGAGTCCAAAAATACAAAGCTGAATTAGGTTTTCCTGACAAGAAAAGTAGATTCCAGCAGAGGGGAAGCATGCCAGCCGTGGTATTGCTACTGTGCTGGGAAAGCCACTAAAAACTGAGCCGAATGGAAGAACTATGTGAAAGCTGCTGAATACAGCAACCTCCAGGGCCTGAGTCTATGCTATGCAGTTGGTAGCTGTATGCCCAGCTCAGACCCACATCACGCTGGTAATGTTACAGGGATGCCAATGTAATTTGTTCCAGTATCTTCTCTCCCCTCTCCCAGCAAAACAAACTGTACCGGCTAAAGAGCACCCTCCCTTCTTACCACTGTGTCTGAATTAAGGGGGTATGCCAGGATGTTTTGGGCTGTCAGGGGTCACATCTCTTGCCTCAGCACACTGATGCAGCTATGGCAATGTGGCCTGAAGGTCAGAGAACTGGCCAAGATCCTTCCTCAGGGCTCCTCCTTGCTGGACCTACCCCTCTGAGAGTGGCAGGAAGGGGAGTGTCACCCACTGCTTATAATGTGTCCAGCTGGTCAAGGTAACTGTAAAAGATTAATTCATACAAGTCCAAATTCGCTCCTCAAATATGGAGGAAGGAATTTAATGCTGGCCATTAGTGAATTAAATGTTGTGTTTGCCAAGATTTATCCATCTGTGGAGATAGAAATGGGGGATGGCTGGGGATTTTTTGGGGGGAAATGGGGTCTTGGATTTTCCTTTTCTAGAAATAATGCCAAAAAAGTGTTGAAATTACATCTTGACACTTAACCCCTCCACCAGTGTCTGCTTTATATTTAATTTATAATCCAACTATATATTTGCAGACCCAAAACCTAAATGAAACCATTCGAAATTATTTGAAGTGCAGTGTTTCAATTGACCTGATCTAATTTGGGGTTTATAAATTCACCAGACTTCTTGAGATTAAAGTGTTCTGTCTTCACTTAAGTATGGAAACATTTTCGAGCCTCAAAAATTATACCACAATGGGGAAAATGTCTCCTGCTCTGCTCTCCTCACAGTCTGAGGAAATGAAGGACGGAGTCACAAGACTTAAAGCAATTCACTTACCGCACTTTACTAAGTTACAGTTCAACTACAGTAGTTGACCATGTGCCTGTTTTTAGCACAACAGTCACTTTTGATTCCCGCAGCTAATACCATCTCCTCTGTGCAGTCAATCCAAAAAATGTTTCTTCTGCAGCGCTCACAGAAAGTGAGCTCATGTCCCTGTGCATGAGTTCCAAGGTAAGTTATTTCAGCAACTTCCCTCCCCTCTCCCAGCAAAATAAGCTATACCGTGCTCGTGTTCCCATGCGTGAGCTCTCCTCAGTCTGCTGTTCAGAGTGCAGGAGAGATTATTTATGTTCATTAGAGCTCTGGATGAATTGCCAATACAGAAGAAGCAATGACTAATCTCTGTGTGGCTTTTCTTCTGCATTCATTGCTAGGTCATTGTGGGAGGGTCCCTTGTGCTGCGCTGTATTGTGAGTCTCTGCTGTCACCCAAAATTTGGTTATGAGGAGTTATAATCTACAGTGTTAAGGAAGCAGGATGAGCTGCAGCCCACAGGCTGTCCCTGCCGCTCTGCTCCCCAAAGCCATTTGCCAGCTTCCCATCTGGAATGTGAAGTTTTCAGGAGGGGATTCAAACACTTCTGACTTCCCGTCTTCAATGGCTCTTGCACCCCAGAAGTCTTTCCCAGCAGTTGGGATTTTCACTTTGTGTCCCATGGTTAAACCTAACACCTGCAGAGCAGCTCCCTTTTGGCTTTCTGTGGTTTCTGAAGAGCCAAGTATTGCTATTGAGAGGCCCTCAAACAACTCCCCCCATCACTTGCTGTCAGGTACTTGTTCCCAAGCAGCTTGTTCCCACTTTGTTGCTGATTGTGCTGTACATGTTTAAGTCTCTTAATTCTTACTTACAAGCTGCTGCTTGATGTCCTGGTCACTTCAGTTCTTTGCTTGTGTTTTTAGTGTGTCTTTGCTTGGGGTTATTTTTCTTACTGGTATATTAGGGTGCATTATTGTCCTCAGGTGAGATTCTTTTTCTTTGCCATGGATAAGCAGTTCTGCCCTCAAGAGACGTGGAACCAGACTCAGCCTTTAACATTGGGCCAACCTTCTGTTTAGAAATGGATGGTTCCTTCCCCATCCTTTTCAAACCCAAAAATTTAGTTGAACTTGGAGAAACAAGTGTCTCTAAAGAAGAAGGGCACTCCCCACCTTTTAGCCAAAAGTGTGGGAAAAGGGTGGTAAACTTTCCCCTCAGCCCATGCTGGATTTGTGGTCCGTATTCTTATGACATGAATTTGACTACAGCCTCTAGGTCTGATGTTTCCTAGCTGGTTCTTATCTTTCTTCTCTGTGCCTTGCTTTGGCCCTCTGTAGCTCATCAGATGCACTTAGTTTTACCTCTTGATTACAGAGAGAGCTGGCAACGGCAGCTTGGGAGAAAAGAAAAACAAGGCTGTTAGGTTTTTGGTTTTTTTGTTTGGTTTTTTTTTTTTCTTCATCCTGTTTGGCTTTCTAGAGGTCTGAAAGCTCCATGAGATGCTAGGAAAGTTAGCTATATTGTGAAAGCAAGCAAAATCAAGAAGCCAAACTTATAATCCTACAGGGATGCTATTCCCGTAATGTGTAGAAATACCTTTGTGCAGGTTGTTAGCTGCTGGGGCAGCACTTAGGCATGTGGGATAACCTGATTAGAGAATCAAAGAAAACCCTCTTAGCTCCACAGGCCAAATCCTGCCTTACAGCAACCTGATGTCAAATGGGTGTGAATCGAGGAAGCTTTCCCTTCGGCATCTTCTGGTAACACCTTGAAGGGAAGGGTCTAAGCCAGGGTTCTAGCAAGGAAGGAGGCTTAAGCAAATACACTCCCAGACAGGGAGTGAACTGGAGTCTGAAACTAATGACTTTGTTTTTCCTCACTGGCACAAACTTGGAGGGATGACAAGAATAAATTTCTCTGGTCTGATTTTCAGGTTGTATAGAAGGCTTAATCAGGAGTTGGTTAATTTAAAACGCTTGTCAAACAGTGTGACTGAGCTGAGATTTGGGAGCATAAGATGTGTGTTTTCTGAAGGCATAATCCAGAAGTGTGATTACGTGCTGTCCTGGTCACTACAAAAATCCCACCAAAGTCAGCGTTAACATGAGATGTCAGACAAGACGGTTGTAATGATCTGTTGCACTCTTAAACTCTGTGTGTCTGAAACGTGTAGGAGTTGTATCAGATCTGTAGTGAGAGCATTTCCAGGCCACGCTGTTTGATGTTCGATCCCTTTGCAGGGTGGATTGCAGCTGCAGGTTTGTGCTCTGTTCACGGTACCAGGTAGGCTGTGCTCAGTGTCGCTGTCTGGAGCGCTGTTACGTAGGCTGCGGTAGCAGGCCAGGAGAACTGCTTAGCAGATCAGCCCCCAGCGTGTAGGTAAGCCTTGAAAGTCCAGCCATGTTGTGGAGGTTCAATGTTTATCAGAATTCACAAAGCAATCAGGAGGGTTCATGGGAGTTAGATCCACTTGAGGCTAAGTACACAGAAGTTGAGCTCTGGCTCAGGAAGTCCCTAAGCCAGAAATCACTAGAGGCTGGGAGCATATCCTAAGGAACTGCTGTGTTTTGTTTGTGGCATTCTCATACCTTGGCCTCCACTGTTGGCAACTGTTGGAAACGAAGCAAGCAGTGGCTTGGTGAGGCAAATGCTCCGTACCCGCGCGTATACAGAAGTTGTCATTAGTTGCCTTACGCGTGGCACGACCTTCCATTGGTATCTGCAGCTACGCTGCATTGCTTCCTTGGCAATACAGAGAGCAGCACGGATACAGACTGAGATGATGTGATCTGCTTATGCAAAGCAAAATGGTAAATTTGCCAGGTTATTCCTCCAAGGAGAAAATTATTGACCTTGCTTTTTCTGGCATACCAGCTACTGTTATAATGATGATGGTGACAGCAACCAGACAGAAAGGCCAGCAATAATTCTTTCCTGCCCATTATTACAAGGCATAAAGTAAAATCCAGTCTGAAACTAGCTCTAGTCTGGCTGTGCTCTCTTTACAAATATGTTAGGCAGTTCTCATATGGGTTGAAATTCAGGGCTTTTCATGTTGACCTTTCTAAAAGCAATCCTTTTGATCTTCTGATATGAACCTGTGTATTTCTATGTTTGTATCTTACCAGTGATTTGCAGCCCAGAGATAATGTGTGATAGCAAATATGTGAGTGTAGAAGTAGCCTCTCGAAGCTCCTGGGTGATTCATCTCCTGACAATACATTTTGGCTGCACATGTAAGGGTTGGATCTTGCCCCTGAGAATATTGGCTCAAAGAAGCAATAACAATGCGGTCAGTCAAAGCACTACTTTCCCTGGGAATTTTGTTGTATGAGGAAGCAGAAGAACTTTAGCCTGCCTGTGTTTGTCAACATGATCTGCCTTCCAGCAGCTTTTTGTATTTCTGTCCCATTAGATTTTTTCCTTTCCTTTTTTTTCCCCCCTCCTTATTTCTGTCTATCTTAATCATAGTCACTATTGTAATCAGAGATTCTACCTCATCCAAGATGCTAACGTTGATCGATAACATTATTTGATAACTCCAGGTGCATCAAGCAAGAGTAGTGAGTGAAGTTCACTTTTCCAAAGTCCAGTGAAATGACCCAAATCACTGCCAGAGATTTATTGTTTCCATCTGTCTATGTGGGTTGCATCCTCCGTTCATGGCACATGTCTTTTAAGGTGCTTGGTTTGAAAGGGTAAGTTGCACAGTTGGTATCAGAAGGGTTGTTGTGTCTCACAGACAACCATCTAAAGGAAAATTGCGTTCGTGTTTCTATAACTGACTGCAAGGGTGAGTGAGGGTTGAAATGAGATGAATCCATGGACACCACATAAAAGGAGGGGGGTTTTTGGCTCCAATGCTTCAGCAGCAGGTTAGCACATAAAACCTGTGCGGCAAGGAGCATGGCCTTAGAGCTGACATTTCGCCATCGTTATCTCAAAAATCGTGGGCCAGAGATAAATGAACAGTGTAAGTCATCCTGAATTCCTGTCCTTGTGATGCTTTCAGTGCAGACACTGCTTTGTTCTGTCCCTGGACTCAACAGTAGTGTTCTGTTGGGAGAGGAAGATCAAGATTTTCTTACAAGGCAGATAAAGATCCTTTATGGGAGCTGTATTGGCAGAGCAGTTTGAGGGTCTCTGTGTAGCCCCAGGAGTTTGAGCTTCAGCTTTGCACTGCACATTGTGGAGGTTGTCTCTAATCAACTTGGCTGCAAAAGGTCATTCAGACTGGGCAGTCCAGAGGCAAAAACCCAGGAGCGCAGGCTACATAACTGCTTCGCATGCTTTTGGCTACAGAAGCTGCAATGTCTCAGATACACCCACCTGATGGGCCATCTCTGATCGTTTATCCGAGCTGCTGAGAGAAGACTCTGGTTTGTGTTCTCACACTGTACTAAAGGCTTGACCCAGGCCCTGTGCTGTTATCATACTCTTTGTTGACTGTACTGCGCTTATCTAGAAGAAATGAAAAGAAAGTTCCTAAAGCTTCCAAGCGGACCAGCAGCAGCCTCCAACCCAGCTGACTTTTGTAAATGTGCTGCCCAGACAGTGCTCACATCTGCTGTGTATGTTGGTTTTTTTTTGCAGAACACGCTGGAGCAATGCAGTGTCTGTGCAAAGCCCATCATGGAAAGGATCCTCCGAGCCACTGGGAAGGCCTACCATCCCCACTGCTTCACCTGTGTGATGTGCCATCGCAGCCTGGATGGGATCCCCTTCACAGTGGATGCCAGTGGGAACATCCACTGCATCGAGGATTTCCATAAGTATGGCCTAAGCTGCTGTCAGTGGCTTTGCTTATTGGTTTTCTCTTTTGTTCCTAAAAATCCTCAGTTTTTAGTCTGAGTGCCCAGAAAGATCTGAACCCTCTGCCGCTTCCCCCCAAGGCTCTTAAATAGTAGACAGAGCTTTGGTCCAAGCAGGCGCGCCGTGGCATACAAGAGTAATTGGTTAGGGGCTGACGCTGCTTGATCTCTGTTTTGCTTAGATCTGAATTTGTGGATAACCTCTGTGTTCATTTGGTTTAAATGTTCTGCATTCCCCCTGCCTTCCCCTGCACTCAGCATGTGTGTGTTTCTCCTCGCTGCCTGTACCTGCACTTCTGCATCGGCGTCTCCCCCCTCCTTCCACTGAGCAATTAAGAGAGGTCCTGTCCTGTTGCACTCTGCAGGTGTTTGCTTACTGGCTAGAGGGATCTAGGTGGCCACAGGATGTTCACAGCTCCTCTTGTTTCTAGTTGCTAATTAGCTTTTTAAAGCTGCTAAAAATACAGCCCTGGTAATAATTTATAGTGAAACTGCTATTTAAAGTATGTTGAAAGGTATAGTTGCAAGTAGTTTCTGTCACTGCCATGCTACCACCCCCGTCATCACAACTAATCTAGGGTAGACAGGTAGATATAATCAGAGCACAAATGTTTCCCCTGTATGGCAAAGACAGACATATTACACCCCTCAATTAAAAGAGGAAATCAATACTGACAAATGTGAGTTTACATCTCAACCATTTATCTCTTAATTTCTAAGGGGGTAGACTTAATTAGAGCCTCGTGACATCAGTGTGTGGGCCTGAAAGCTCAAAGAAGCAGGCTGACTTGACAGAAAGGGAAGCAGCCGCGATCGACTGGCATGCTAAAATCCAACATGAGAATGTTCCCTGTAGCTCAGATAGGCTGTGTTAATTGGCAGCTGCTGTGTTACCTTGCTTTTCTGTGCCAGCAGTTGTGTGTAAGGCAAAACTTGTTCCTGAGCACAGGCCCAACAGAAGGCTTACACACCACGTGGGCTCCTGAAGGGTTTCCCTCACACCCACTTAGGATTTGGAGACTGCTCCTTCCCCAAGCCCCGCAGGGCAAGGGCTCACATGTCTTCAGGAGAAAGGTTGGGAGTAAGAGCTGATGTCCCATGTCGAAGTCTTTTGGCAGCGACCGGATCTGGACTTCCAGAGCTCTAAGAGTGGGTAGTGGGAGGCTGTCAAACCAAGGAGAGGACACAAAATTGTTGAGTGAAAAATTGAGGGGAGGATCGTGGGAATAACGTGAGACCTAATGTGACACTCAGAAAGTCTTTGGCCAACCACATGCTTAGCAGCACTTCGGCCAGCCCAGTTTTAATTCGTAGAATCATAGAATAGTTTGGGTTGGAAGGGACCATAAAGGTCATCTAGTCTACGTCCCCTGCAAATGATCAGGGATGATGGGTTCTCCTGGTCTGGAGGTCAAGGGCTCTACATCTTGTACATCCTCTTGGTAACAAAACTGTAGCTGATCCTCACGTTGTCACTTAGCTACCCTCTGAGCTTAGGTCCTGCAGTAGCACGTCCACATCCCCTGGAATCTGCAGGCATCATCTCTGGGTCCTGGGAGTTAATATTTGGCTCATAATGAATTACCCACAGTGGCCTGGACAGAGAAATGTTCAAGTATTTTTAAGCACCACATTTGAGCTAAATGGCACAAGGAAGCGCCTGCATGAAGCAGCATATAATTAACTGCAACTACAGCTCCAGTCATATCATGATCCATTTAAGTTATTTTTCAGAGCGCTCACTATGGCCACTGTTTAATTCATTTTTTCGTTAGATCGCAGCTACACAGACATCTTTCATCTGCTGCCAGTAAAATTAATATTTTTTCTTTATTCCTAGTACAGATAGATTTTTTTTTTTTTTTTTTTTTTTTCCCCTAAGCTAGTTAATTCTGAGGTGGTTCATGTGACAGGCTGGGTGGCAGAGTCAATCTTTCCTAGGTATTTCAGAAGAGAAGGGCCTTTGATCTCCTCGTGTTCTGAGGTATTGCCCTCTG
>VFFE01007143.1:2284297-2321610 GCA_008921705.1 Burhinus oedicnemus | reverse complement strand
GGCCATGTTCAGACTGCCTATGACAGGCACCTAATTCAGATATGACTTTTCAGGAGGGCAGCGAGTGAGTCAGACCACCTGCTGTCTCTGTAGCTGATGGAGATAAGTGGTCACAGCACCAGTTATCTGCCTGTGGAAGGAGGTCTGAACATGGTCCTAACTGTACTTCTGTGTTTGATTCCTGTCTCTTAAGAAGTTGTTGTGGTTTAACCTCAGCCAGCAGCTAGGACCACACAGCGACTCCTGCAGTTCTCCCTCTTACCCCACCAGAAGGGTAGGGAGAAGAGGGAGAAAAGGAGGCGAAAGGAAAGGGGAAAAAAAACCTCATGGTTTGAGATAAAGACAGTTTAATAGAACAATAATGGAAAAGGAAAATAACAATAATAATAACACAGGTAAAAGAATATACAAGATAAAGTAATACAACACAAGTCACTCTCACCACCTGGTGAATTGGTTGCCCAGCTCCTCCTGAGCAGTGGTCATGGATTCCTGCCCCCCAGCCAACCTCCATATATATGCCAAGCATGATGTGTATGGTACGGAATGTTCCATTGGCCATTCCGTTGTTCTGTCTATGCTCCTTCTCAGCTTTTATAGGAAGCTGAAAACAGTCCTTAAATAGTATAAATATCACCTAGCAACAACTAAAACAATATACATTATTGACTTTCCTTTCATACCAAATCTGAAAACACAGCAACCACGAGAAAGAAAATTAACTCTATCCCAGCTGCAACCAGGACAGAAGTACATGAAGGTAGAAGGTGAAAGATGGCTGAGCTAGTTCTTTCTCTCAAGCTATTTTGAGAACCTGACCAGCTCTCATTGAAGTCATGGGGAGCTTCCCTGTGACTTTAATAGGATCTGGATCACCAGCAGAAGTAGCTCCACTGCCCTAGAAGGTGTGAGAGCGGACCCAGCACTCTTCTCCTGACAACACAAACAATGCAACTTCAGCTGTACTGCACTTAAGAGTGTAGGTGTGACCTTGTATCCTTGGGACACAGATTTGTTATTGTATCTTTTTTCTTAGGCCCTTCCTTGTCTCCATTCCCTTCCAGTTCAATAGGGTTTTTTCTTTTTCTTATGAAATTATATTTTGCTATTGCATAAATTTATTCAGTAGTGATGCTTCCAATTCACAATGTATGAGCAATCACACAAAGATGTGAGCTTGCGCACACTATACACTACACACACACACACACACTACACACACACAATGTGCTTTTGATTTACCAGAGGTATAAGCCAATCATGTCCATTGAGAACATCTTTTAAGGATGTGGGGCTGGAAACACGTTTTTAAAATCCCAGTGGTAAAAAAAAAAAAAAAAAAGACTACGCAGAACTGCAGTGCAAAACAATGCTCAAAAAAATCTTATGCCACTCTCTCACACACCGCATTCTAGTGGGAACACTGGCAGCGTTTGTTTCTGCATAGACATTTAAGCAATCGGCTCTTGTTCCCCCTCCTGTTTATTGCAATGGGAGGATTTTCCTTCAACTGTAGCAGGGATTGAATCAGGCCTTGGGATATACATTTCTCTAATGTTAACACACATGAGCTGGAGTTCTCATTAAAAAAATTGAGGATCTTATTTCAACAACGGCAAAAAGGATCTTCCTAAGTATATACTGTTGTTCAGTTTTTATCTTAAGAAGGCTGAAGAAGGTATTAAACCTTTCTCTATGCTACTCCAAAAAGTAAGCATTTTTTTACCTCTTTTATTTTCATCCCAGCCACTTATAACTTCTCTTTGGTGAAATGTCATTGCAGAAGAGCGCTAGACCAGCAGCAGCATTTTCATCTTCAGTCCAGAATTAATACATATGCTAAGGTAAATAGAAGCTGGGCACAGATAATCTTTTTCCTCATGTTGGTGGATTATTTTTTTTCAGTTTGGTTAATTTTTAAAAAAAAAAAAAATTAGAAATCCACAGCACTCTGAGCAGCTATAATATTCTTGTTCATGAAACCCATAATAACTAAGGTGCAAATTACATAGTGAGGGAGTAATTTTCATATCACGGAATTGACATTAATATCTTATTTGCAGATGTAATCAAAGAAAATACCTTTCTTTGCACTTAACAAATTAAGAAGCAGAACTGAAACAGTTGCAGGCTGATTGACCATGTAAGTGACAAACTGGCACTTTTCAAGAGTAAGTTATAAGAATTTTTTTCATGCACCTACTGAAAAACAATAAGAATGTGGTGCTTTCATCTTTATTCTCTATAACAGAAGCTTGATGTAATTATACCCACTAATGCTGAAAAGGAAAGGTTAGATGAGCTAGACTGGTAGGAAACAAAGAGGACAAATTGAGATATTCACTGCAGCTCCTGCAAATGGTGCGTTTCCTTTCAGTTTAGCGCTAACCTTTATGGAAGAGCACTGTGAAATTTAATAGCTTTAGCTGTATACAGTAAATTCAAATACAGAAATACTAGTTTGAAACCTCTGTTCCTTACATGGTTTATATGTTGGCAAACTCCACCAGTGTCAGGGAAGTTTCCCAAAATTCACAGCTCGGAATGAATCCTTCTTTGTAGAAGGGTGGCATCACTAAGCAAAAGAAATCATTCTCCACCATAGTGGCTGTGCTGAAGCAGTTTGCCTTTTTATACTAGATTTCTGCCCTGGCCTTCAAGAATTTTACTGTCTCAGACGTAAACAGATTTTTTTGTACTGTGACTCCTGCCAGGTTCCATCTGGGCTCCCACTCCCTGAACCGTGGCACGTAAGATGCTTCAGAGCCTGCTTCTTTACGTGCAGTCTGCACCACCACCAGTCAAAAAAACCTCGCAACTATTGAGCAAATGCAGTTTGAACTAACCCTATAAAAACACAGGAGGTCAGACGTGGGATTGCTAACACCATTGTATCCCTGTGGAGGATTTTACACCTCTGCAAGCACAGGGTGGGACATGATGCACTCGGATATAGAATAAGCCATTCATCAGGCAGCAAATGTAGCTCTGACCTTCCTTATTCTTGTTAGTGTTAAATCAAGTGGTTGATGAGATTCTCCTGAATAACATTGGGGTAATTGATGGAAACAAGCTATTGTGCCTTCCTGCAGAATGTGGCCTAGACTAAGGAGGACCGAAGTCCAGAGCCTTTGGGCTTTTTATGGCCCTGCCATAGGCTAGACTTGGAGCAAGTCACAAGGCTTCTCATCTTCTGCCCTCTGCACGAGAGGGCTTCTTTCCAATCTCCCAGGGACATTATGGGAATTAAACTAATCACAGGTTGGCCCAAACTCTACTGATTTTTGGAGTTCTGTCTTCTCTTTCCAGAAACGTTTGCTGGTATGTAGGCTGGAATTGGGATTCCAGCCTTTTTCAAAGCTCAGGGCCAGCCAGGAGATGTAGATCTGAATCCTCTGTGTTATTAGGGTGCTGTGGTGAGTTGGGCTGGCATGCAGGGAGGTGAGAGCCGAACTTTTCAATCATTAAATATTCCGTGGATGGAAGATGCTTGATGAAGATTGAGCAGTGTTGATACTTGAGGTGCTGTGGCTAATATCTAGACCTGACACATCTGGGCAAAGATACTATCATGCTTTTGTTTTCAGACCCAGAAACACCAAAGCCATCTGCCTGTTGGAAGGAGTGAGTGTCCAGAACACTCTTCTTTATTTTCTGTAAGGCATGTGGTTTTGGCTTCTAAAATTGCTATAAATATATTCAGAAGATATTGCATAAATGTATATATATACATCATAGAGGCTCTCATTACCTGCATGTGTATGGAAATCTCCCCGCTGATGCTTCAGGATTTAATTAGGAAATGCTGGTGGACTTATCTCAATTGCACTGCAATTAAGAACCACTGGGATATTGCTTCATCACGATATTTATCACATATTTATAATATATCTTGTTTTATCTGTTCCAAAGAAGGAGTCTTTTTGCCAAAGAGACCTTGCTTTTCTTAAGGTGCACTTCTTAGCCATGATAAAAATTCACATCATCTGTGGCTGTGGTAATGTCCAAACTGTTGCTTTCAGAAAGAATTGGAAGATCACGCAGACGTTTCTGTTCAAGTCTGCGGAGTTTTTGCTTATGCTGCTTTGGCTTTGTCTAGCATTTGTTGGCAAGTAGGGCCTGATCCCATGATTTGTGTGGCCAGACGGGGCCCAGGAGGGTCCAGGATCAGGTTCTAATTCAGCAAAATATTTAAGCCCACGGGGTTTGTTTAAGCACAGGCTTAAAGCTGTTGCATGGTGTGATATAAGCCATGGGTCTACAGGCATTAATACCAGACTGATTCTGTATCACCCAGTCATACAGATTTGATCTGGGTAGGATGTGTGGGCACAGTCAAATTTCTGTCAAATTACCCAGAACACGTGAAACGGCTCCTGTGTTGCCCTTATGCCAACTGCAGGATGGCACCTGCTGGATGATCTGTTTGGACAACTGGAGGATGAGTTATTACAAGATCAGTGCTTTGTGGCTGTGGCACTTTCCATATGTCACAAGTAGCCCTACAGCCAGATTTACTGTATCTTTGAACCGTGGCTTTAAAACTGTCTACTTAAACTTTCTCCGGAAGATTGGGTTGCCTTGGTTACAGCCCAATCCTTAAGCATATCCCTAAGGCTAATGCTAGTATTTTGTGAATGTGATGGTTTTATTGTCACTTATTTTAATCATTGCCCGAACGTTGCTTTTAAAAAGCAAAAGCAACACCATTGCCTTAGCCTATCAGATAATGCACCTTTAATTTTGTTTTTTTAATATTTTAATTCTTAGATTTTTATCACAGCTGCGAAACACTTGGGTAACGACTTAATCATAGAGGTGTGGGAATACCAAAGTGTTTACTATAGTGAACTCTACATAATAGTGTTCATCCTGACAGCAGGAGCAAGACTTTCCTGAGACAGAGGCCTTAAGCTGACTTTCTGCCTATCAGCAAAACGTGCCTGAGAAGAATGAGAAAAAAGTGGCTTTTAGAGAAATGGTGGTTGTTGAAGAGAATATGCAACAAGTCATACTGAAATCTCTTTGGACCTGTTACAGCTGATGCCCGGCCATGGTCAGCCAAGCCTAGCTTAGGTTTGATAAATGCTGGTTCCTTTTGATTTTGAGAAAGTCCAGCAGACGAGGGATAACAGGACCCAAGAGAAGGTCCTTGAGGGAAATCCTGTGTCTTTGCCCTCCTTCAGCGTTAGAGATAAATGTTAGACAGCCTGTGCTTCAGCTGAATGGCTCAGAAAGGATTTGAGTTTAAAACAGTTTTCTGTTGATATCTGGTTCCTGCAGCTGGTTCGTCGTGTTGATTTGCTAGTTGTTCACCGAGTTGGGTTGACTACACTTTATATAGACTTCAGTACTGTAAGTCAGGGCTGTCGGAGGGAGATGTGCTGAAGAATCTCACTGTGGTGAAATTCCCATGAAAAAACACTATTGATGGTAATTGAGGGTTTGTTGCCAAAGGATAGCAGGAACTCAGTGCTACCTAGAGATTATTAAAGTACTAAGAGCCGTGAGAATACTGTTTCCAGTTAGAGCTGGTCACAATTTTTACACTAAATCATGTGATGTCAGAAGGGCCATTTTTTAAATGAGAAATTCTCTGTTTTTGCAATGTTATCCACAACAGGGTTTTGTTTTGCTATTATGATTAAAACCATATTGAATTTTTATCTAAATAAATTTCAGAATTGTTGACAAATATTTTCATTTCTCAAAAACCCATGTCTGCTTTCTCAGTTTTTTGTAGTTCTTGGGTTTCTTCTGCTGGTAAATTAAAGTTTCTGTGATGATTTTGAAAACTTCTTTGGATTAAAAATTCTATTTAAAAACAAGCACATGTGTTCTTGGGAAATGGTTCAATATTGGACCTGGTGAAATTAAAAAAGCTTTGAAACTTTTCACAAGATATTTTTTCCCTATTTTTAACTAGTTTTGCTAATTTTGAAGTCAGTTTCCTCTGCTAGAAAAATCCAAATAATGTGACTCTTCTTAAAATAACAGTGTTACTTTTGTTGGGTTCATCTTTTTCTTTCCCATCTTAAAGCCATGGAGTGGCTGGCTATGGGGAGTGCCAGGGTCTTTTTCTGTGGCAATTGCAATTTTCTTCTTTGGGGTTTTTTTTCCCCCTGAAATTGCTGAAGAATATAAGCACGTTATGGCAACTGCCATGATGATAAAGAGATACTGATTGAACTTCATCTCCACATACCGTTCTGAGCTTGGGAATGGCATTTCTTCTTAAACATTTCGAGAAATACTACCTGGCTTCCTCAGCAGTTCAAGTTTGAATTTGCAACAGTCAATTGCCCAGTTGGCATTTGGAGCATGAGAGAGAGCAGACTTTAAACTTGTGAAATTGTAACATTCACCCAGCATCTAAAAATCTGAGAGAAACCATAACCTCAGTAGTTTTCCTGGTGGACGTTGAGGAACAGCTCTCATTTCAGCCTGGAAATTCTCCGTGGTGATCTAAAAAAACTAAGCTCAAACACCTGCAGACCACTCTGGCACATGCACTCATACGCACACATAAGGTGGTCGTGGGGCTACAACTAAGTAGAAATACAGGCTGCAATATTGAGCACTGCTACTTGTACCCCACTGGACTTTATTCCTGGCTACATGTTCCTGGTCTCTTTGGCTTCATGCTGTGTGTGGAAGCAACGGTATCAAGAGCATTCAGTTCAATTATTTTTTTTTTTTTTTTAAATTTTGCTGTTTGTCCACGTTTCTCATCATACCTAGATCTTTTAGAAAAATGAGGAAGGAAACAGAAGCCAGCCCCAGGTGGTGGCATTACCTTTTGCTTTGCAGGGGTGTTGGAGTCCCTCACTGGGAAGAGGACACTTGGGGTGTCTCTACTTTTTTGCCTCTGCCTCTCTTTGTCCGCAGGCAGCTCTCTTACCGCTTTTTCCTTTTGCTCAATGTGCACTCATCTTTGCAGTGAAGATGGTATGTTACTTACTTCACAGAGGTATTGTGAGTCTTAGCTAGTAGTTGGAAAAACTTTCCCAGATCTTTAATCAAGTAGTTTTGTGCATCCATAGTATCAGTGGCCTGCCACATGGGTATCAAAGAAAATGATTATAATTATTGTTTTTAAAATGATTATGAAATTGTGCCTTACTTTTTCAGTCATATTTAACCATGTAATTTAGAACCACATGATTGCAGGGATTTATCATGAAGAAATTTGTTTGAAGGATAGTTTGTTTTCAAATATTTTTTTTTCTCCAAAACTGAATTTATTAGTTTTTTCTCTTTTAGTTTTTTCTCCAGTTTTATTCCTTTAATATGTTTGTGTAAAAGGGCAGCCAGAATTTGCATTCATGAGAGACAGAAGATTTTATTTGGTCTTGTATGTGGAGCTTTCATTTTCTTTTATGTTCCTTCAGGAAAATTCCTCTCTGACCGATTACTCATATTTAGATGTCTTTAAATGCAGGCTGACCAGTAAGGGGTTTTTGTTGTTGTTTAATTTAGTGTGTGGTTTGCTTTGTGGTTGCATTTTTATTTTTTTTAATTAACCAGATACCGGGTACTGGGGAGGCATTGCACATTAATGCAGAATGTTAATGCTCATTTTCATGGAAAAGACAAAATTAGAGTTTTTCCCTGTCTCAGTGCAGTTTTGTTACTGTTTTGTGTACAACACTAATATTAAGCCAGACTGTAAAGGCAAAACACTCAGAGTGACCTACTTCCATTCACCAGCAAGAATCCTTTGTCAGCTGACTCCTGTTTGTTTGTTCATTTTTAAATGTCGGATTACAGAACGGGCATCTCCTAAAGATGAAAGAAAACAGTGTTTTCATGTGCAGGAAATTTGGGGTTGCAGTAACAGAATATTTTCTTTGTGAATTTGGATGTCATGGTGTTTTAAGCTCCTGCCTGGAGCCTAAATCAATTTGGCCTCTCATCCAGTTCATCTCGCTGGTGCTCCTAAAAGGCTGCAGCCCTGCAAAAGCTCAGGCAGCATTTTTGGCTGCTTTCCCTTGCTCCCATTTGGTACATATTTGCACAATTTAACTGAGCTTTTCTTTCTGCTGAAGGTCAGATGCAAGCGATACGAAACACTAAACTTTATAAACAAGCAAAGCCATTTCAACCACAGCGTTTTGGACTAGAATGGATTTTTAGGTGGCGCACTGTCTGCTGGCCTTTGGAGAGGGGATCCTGAGACTACATTGGACTGGGACGGGATGCAAAGCCACAAGCCTTGGTTTTTTTAATAAACTACTTACTGTAATCCAGCTACACAGTTTCAGCCTCACACTTCAGAAGAAGCTTCCAGCAGCAATGCACGTACAAGCACTTTCTCTCTTGCAGAAAGTGAAACTTTCCCAACCAGAGTAAATTTAACCTATTGCATAAGAAGCTGGAAGTTTTGGGTTAGTGTTTTTTGTTGGGTTTTTTTTTTTTTTCCTTGGGATTCTCACTGTAACCTCTATGTGCAGAGGATGAATAGCTTTTCTTTTCCCCCCCCTTTTTTTTTGGACAAGATTAGATGTTGCATATTGATGAGCTAGCATTTCAAAGGTCCGTGGGGCTTTGGAACGTATTAAGAATCTCTGAAGTTTAATATTCACCACGTTTTAAATATTCAGAAGGAAAAATCTGCATAAAATGGCTTTTGATAAATACGTTCTAGGGATTCTTTCTTTCTATCTTATGCAAGTGTTGTGGGGATTGTGGCTGTGCCAGTTTTGTTCCAAAGTCTTTTGTTTCAGCGTTTCGGGACCATTTTGATCCCATTTGTATGCCCAGTGCTTGTCCTGAAGTCTTTTATGGTTGCTACTGGAACTGTACAGCAGGCAGGTGGATGTGACCAAGGCAAAGACACATCTAAGCGTCGTAACTCCTGAATGTCTGCTTCACTGCTGCCCTCCTTATGGCAGCTGGGCAGGTCCAGCCTCCTCCTGTGCCTGCTTTTTGTGATGCAGGTTGGGATTAGCCCAGTGGTCGGGCCTGGCTGAGATCTTTCTGCAAAGGTGCTCCACAGCAGTGGCAATTTGAGAAGGGAGGGGCCAAGATCCTGGGTGCAGGAGCAACACAAAGTGCAATTCAGTGCTGCTCAGATCTCACGGGGCAGTTTCCCCTTCCTTGGATGTCCCTCTTTGGTAAGAGTCTGAGCAGTAAGAGAAGTGCTTTTAGGAGAAATCCTGCCTTGGGGATGCCCTATTTCCCATGCTGTTGAAAATGCGATTGAAGCTTTAAATGGGGAAGATCAGTTATGGGCTGCAAACACACAGCTATTTTGCTGTATTATTAACTCTCTTGTTTGCCTTACCCTTATTGTCCTATGGTACCATGGTGTGCAGGACAGCTTCTTTGGTCCTGCTGACACACAGCCTTTTTCATGCTAGTCCCTGTTGAATCAGCGCCTGGTACTTGTTCTCAGGACTGCTCTGGCTTGGGCCAAGGGCATCTCATGCTCCTATGCGAAAGGTGGTGCTTTCAGGTTTTGGCTTACAAATAATGCAGCCCTTTCAAACTCACCTTTCTCCTTTCACATATTCCTGACAGAAGTAGGATTTTAAATATTTCATAGCATTCTTTCTTCTTTTTTGCCAGATGCCTTGAAAACATTGTCAGATTATGATCTGGGTGGGGGTTTTCAGGATAGATTTCCTTTCCTTCTTGATTGCATGGTGTAGGTTTGCAATGAGGGTTTTTTCCTTTTTTCTTTTTTTTTTTTTTTTTTTTTTTTTTTTTTTTTTTTTTCAGTCTTACAGAACAGATGCCTTCAGTTTATGCAGAGAAAGATTGTCTATGATTAGAGCTAATCCGGGATGGCAGGATTGGACCCCCACAGTGAAAGCTAGAAAAGTGATTGCAAAAGTATTCTGTTTCTCCTTTATTAATTACACAGGAAGTTTCCACCGAAGGCTCATGTAGCACAACTGGCCTATGTAATAAGTAGCAGGGCCTGTAATTACAGTCTGTCTTCTGATCCTATCTGTGCTCTGACTTTCTAGGCTCTGCAGTTCTATTTACATCTGTGTCTTTGTCACCTTTTAAATTTTTGATTGGTCACTAAGGGAAGTAGAGCACAAGCCACGAGCTGTGGAGGTGCAGCAAGTCTAAACGAGGGAGTCCTCCCCCTTCTCAGGTGTCTGCCTGATTTGGGACACGGAACAGAGCACAAGGAACGGGGGATTCTACCAGCCGTGCAGCGGAGGGAGCAGGCTGCATGCCAACTGGGTATCTTTCAAGATCTTGAAGTCTTTGTAGGACTGGAAATTTAAACCTTTTACAGGTCTTAACTAGTGTACTGTACTGTGAGGCAGTTTCTATATCAGCATTTCTTTGGTCAGAGCAGTTTCTACAGGATTTGACCTTTCTTTTCTGTAAGATTCAGGGGTCTATGGTTGCAAAGAGATCCTTCTGCATATGGCATGAGGAGGAAGATGGCTTTTGGCATCATGCAGAGAAGCTGGGATAGAATCCTGGTCTTAATATGTAAAGCAAGAGTAACTTGAGTGGAAGGGGGAAGGCAGTGATTTACACATGGTCCAGCATCAAGTTCGCCAGCTCCGAGCACCAGCAAGCGCAGCCTCAAGCAGATCAGCTCACAAGAGTGTCAGTCCTGAGACCTGGCAATAAGTAAATGGCCTCCTTGTGAAAGGGTTTGATGCTGGTCACTCTGGCAATAATCTCTCATCTCTCTGGAACGCGCACCGAAGTTAGGGTAAAACTACAGAATGGTGCCCCCCAGTCTTTTCTTCAAGGCATAGTCCCAGCGCTATGTTTGATCAAGCGGAACAAAAGCCATTGTGCAAATACTGTATGCAAAAAAAAAAAAAAAAAAAAATTAACAATCTACTACAGATACTTTTAATGTCCATTAAACTGTTAGGCAGATTGTCCCTTTTCTGCAGCTTGCACTGTTACTTAATTATTTTTGGTCTGACTTCTGTTTTTTTAAAAAAAACTCAATTATTTTTTATTTTTTTCTAACTCTACTTCTAAGAAAGTTGATGCTTTAAAGGGAAAAAAAAAAAACTTGGTTTCAAACATGGGTTTTTCAGGCTTCGAAATTAATAATTTCTACACCTGACCCAGTTCCTGCAGCTGCCAAAAAAGAAAAGAGAAAGCTATTTAAATTTCTCATAGAACCATTTATCTCTTAAAATATGCCAAGGCAATTTGAGGTGGGGGTGGAGACTCAGCTATTTATCTCAGCAGCTTGATTTTTCTCTTTATGTTTCTAACTGTCAGGGGAAAAAAAAACAGTAGGAAGCTATTCTTGGGCTATTATTGATGTATTGTGTTGCCATTATGCAGGATGTCTGCTTTGCTATATACGGAAGGACATTAATAATAGCCATCTCCCCTGCCCCCACCCTGAGTTCCTCTTTGGGAAGATATGGTTTAAACTGGAGCATTTGCCGTGTTCAAATTGCTGTTCTCTCCATCCCTTCCCCCAGTTCATTCCCAAACTAGTTTTGGGAACAGGGCTAAGGGAATGAGACAGGTTATATTTGCCATTTTTCTGCCTACTTGTATGGTTGCTCCAGGCAATTCATTTCCATGCCATGTACCTGTCTACCCTCTTCCTTCCTGTGTATTGCCCCTCCTTTCATTTGAAGTTCATCAGTGCAAAAAAAACCCCCTTTCTGGCTGTCTTTTTCTCACAGGGGCTGGCTGGCAGAACGGGCTCAGCAACAGACCTCTGATTTGTTATTACCCAGCATTTCATATCCAGAAACGTTAGTTTCTTCATTATCTCCCATAAGTAGGAAAATGCACTCCTGTTCCCGTCCCTCCTACCCCAGGTTTAAAACATTGTTATGAAACTTTAAAGGGTCCGTCCGCTTGTTTAAAGACTCGGATGCCTGTTTTATTTTTGGAAGTGGAGTGTATGGTGAACAGGAATAGTTTGATGTTTAAAAAATAGCCCCACTTCAGCGTTCCCCTGAAGTGCGGGAAGTCCTGTCTCCACAGGTCTGTGCCAGCAGCGTGACAGCCCGGAGAGCAAAGCCGACTTGAATAGGAAAAACAACTGGCCTGCCCTATTTCTTCTGTGAGAAGAAAGGTGAAAATAATAAACGTGGCAAAAAATAAAGGGCATAATTGCTCTGGTTTTTTTAATGGCTGTTCCTACATCTCCTGCTAATTTTGTTCCAGAAAAGCTTTGCTTGTTCAGCATTTCTGATAGTCAGGACTATGTGCTTTTTCAGGGTGTCATTATTTTTACTCGTTATTTGTTCTGTCCTAGTCTTGCTCTGTTCCCTGTATGGTATGGAGCCATTTTGGTTTGGACGCTGAATTAAAACAAAGTTAGGAGCTTTGTCTAGGAAGGCTCACCTAGAGTTTAGGACCAGAAAATACAATTAGAATATTTTCCAGTCCTGATACAGGGTAGCTTTCCAAATATGAATTCTAGATGGGAGGAATGCCTTCATCTGGGAAAGTGCTCAGATTTCAAAATGAAAGGGAGATGGCCATTCAGTGTAGTTTCTTGTTGCTTTTATTGTCTTCCTTGGTGGTAGCCAAGGAGAAAATATGCCACCCTCTGAAGCATTCCCTAAACTAGAGCCAGAGCCCAGCACCTCCTCTGCAAACGTTTGCTCCCACTTGCCACACTGCTGCAGCATGGGAGCAAGGATGGCCTGCTAACGAAGCAAGGTGCACCTCATCCTCTCCATAGTCAGAGCTGCTCCCCATGGTGAGTCTGTGTCCAGCCCAGGGCTTGATCCTGCCTTCCTAGTCCAAGTATTTTCCCAGAAACAGGTGTTTTCTCTCTGCCGCTAGCTATGGGATTGTGTGCAATGATTAGGATTTGCAGGGAGGGAGGAGAAGATCCTGTTCCAATTAGGCTGCTTTTGTGCTAATGTTTCATTCGGGGCTGTATGAGATAAGAGCAGTTTGCACTGAAATGCACAGCCGGAGGTTGTGGTTTGCGTTTCAACTATGTTGAGATGGTACCCATTGAAAATACAGAACTGGGGCACTTTTTTACATCTGCCAGTGCTTTACTGACAGCTCTGTATGGGTTGGAAAACCATTTCAGTTTGGCAAATGGATATTTTCTGTGTTTTCCCCTGAGCCTGTTCTAGTTCTTTGCTTTATCCACCTAAAAAGTAGTATTTCTAATGTGCCTAATGCCTAAGTAGCTAAGCACCTGACAAGCATCTAAGCAGAACAACCAGCAAGGTGAAGAGTAGGCTATTAACAGAGCTGCCTGTACAAAAAGTGTATTCATTTTCTTCACTATGTGCCTTTTCAGAGACCTGCGCTGCTCCATTGTGGGCAGCAGATAAATAGCCCTAGTGCTGAGCAGGGATGGGAACTATGAGAATGATGTAGAACAGAAGCAAGAGGTTAATTTTGAGCATCTGTTCTCCATTGAGATAAGCAAAGCAATGGCTTCATCCCATCAGTACTGCTTGTTGTCTTACTTAACACACCTCATTGTCTGGTAGGCAGCTGTTCAGTAGCGGAGGCACTTGGGTATATCTCCTCAAACGTCTCTGTCTTATCAGAACTCCACATTCATTCATATCTGGAGATTTTATTCGCTTAATATTGTCTCTTATAAGCTCTCCATTATTCATTTTTTTTTTATATATAATATTAGAAGAGGAAATTTGAAGGTGAACCAAAGGCTGCATGTTTGATTGGTGCTACTGTATTAAAAAGGCTGATGTGCTCTTACTTTCAATCCCCAAAATCATGTTTTAGGGAACTTCCCTGCTGTGGTCCGAGAGGAAGTGCAAGGTTTGTTGGAAAGGCAGCAAAGGGAAAAGTTTGATGTTTTATTGCTTAGTACTGCACCACTGTGACCTCCTCTGCTGTCTGTCTGGAGAGTGACGACTGAGTATTGGTAGAGGTATGGGCAGAGCAAAGTTATGCTTGGACTTTCTTATGATCTTGCCAGACAAGATCTGGCGTGGTGAGACTTCAACTTCCTTAAGGGTCCTATAGTTTCCCATGCCACAGCTTGTGTTTTGGATCATTAGAGACACTGGAGGGCAGCCTCCAGTTCCTTCGCTCCAGTTAGTCAAATGAGAGACCAGGACTACTAATTCTGCAGTTTTGGTAACGGCACTTTCCAGCTCAGAACAAACAGCAGAGGTTTGTTGTGTTTCAGAGCCTGATCTCTCACACTGACTTTACCTGTAGGCTGATACAAGGGGGTCTGAACCACACATGGGTCATTCCAGAAGGATTCCTTTTGGCTAAATGCCTCATGGCGAACCCCCTGAGGGCTGGGAGATTGGCTTAGCTCTTTCACACTGCAAGGAGGAAGTGCCCCCAGGAATGTATTTCTCTTATGTAGCTGCTACGCTTTGGCCTATCCCTGCCAACTGTAGACCTGTCTGCTCTAGGGTTCACCGGTGATGATGTTCATTGAATGTGCAGTAATTCATAGGGGATGACTACGCCAGGTTTGAGCGGGTATTTCAGCTTTATGGTAGCTGTTGGTTGAGATAAAGAAGGTTTTGCATTGTTGCCTTTGTTGCAGTTGGGAGGGGAGTGTGACTGTCCACACTTCTTCTGTCCTGCTGCCAGCGGACAGAGGCTCTCAGTGGTATGGGAAGCATCTTCCTTTTAAATGTGAATCACTAGCCTAGGTATCTGGGCAAGAAAGGGGCACAAGGGGGCATTCCCTATATGAGGGATGCCTTCTGCTGCACGCTCCATGCCCTTGGATCCTAACGAAGTACCATTACTTGAGCTTTGAGGACTGGTCTCCTATCTGTCAGAGCTTGGGGGTACCAGAGTTTTACCCCTTGCTGAGCACAAGCACTACCCAAGTCTGTGAGGGGCCCAATCCTGCTGCCATTGGAGTATTCCCGAATCCTGCGAGTTGCTGAGTGCACCCCTGTGAGCTGCTGAGTAGCTTCCCCTGTCACTGAACCCATCAGGCCACTTCTCTCCTTCATTGACTACTTCCAGAGGGCTTTGAGGGAGCACTCAGGAAATGCAGTCAGCACCTTACAGGATTGGTCCGCTAGGTAATATATGAAGTTTTTTCTCTGGTAACTTGTGTGCATGAATTGAAAACCATTTATTCCAGTTTGTTCGGAGGACAGATGCAGCATATACACATTTTCTATATTTATAAATATATATAGATATATATATTTTGTTCTCAGCTAGTTACCTCTTCTAAACTGCAATTTCCAGAGCAACCGGCATATATTTTTTATTCAACACATAAAATGACTTTTTACAGTAAGAGAATGAAAGCTGTTTTAAGCATGTTTTCTGTATTTTTATTACGCATTATCCAATTATATTGAGATGTATTTTCCTCTTTGCTCTGCTCTTTCAGTTGTTATCCTTTTTATCAGTTATGCTTTTCTAATGTTTTGTAAGGGAAAATAAATATGCAAAATCGCCAGATGCCTTTTTTCTTTGCAGAAGAAGTATCACAAATGCTTTTTTATTACATTTTACCAATCCAATAAACTCCTTATAAATTTCATTTTTGTTTGCTAGCGTGTGAAATTATTTTTTCAAGTCGAATGGTATTTACTTTCTCTCAGCCTCCACCTGCAATTATGCTTCATATCCTCCATCTCTCTCTTTTGGGTTCAAAATTTCACTGTGTGGCTCCTCAACATACTTAATTCAAGAGCCTCTTTTACTGTTGGGTGAAGCAAAGATGCTAGAAACATGTCACAAGAGAGGCTACCCCCTGCTTGTACTGGCCATCCTTGATGAATTGTGTGCTGTTCTTAAAAATGTGCACCTTTGCAGTAGAGAGCACTCCATTCCTAAACCATGAGGTCATGTGCAGAGGTTATATGCAGAGGTTGCCCACAAGTATTCTCAAATTTGAGTTGTGATTGGGTGACAGCAGAGCCAAGCACCTTGCTTTGCAGCTGAATGGAGGAACATTATTCAAACTATTATGGGGAGAGTAGAAAGAAGCGTGGTTTGCAGAGCCTGTCTCTTCTAGGAAGTTGTTTCTAGGCTGTCGTTGCGGTAAATAATCAGCATTGTTCCTGGTCCAGCCCAATCTGCTTCAAAAATACTACTGATCACCACACAGCCTGACCTTCACCTCTCCAGTCAGAGAACCTGGCACAGCACCAGACCCTCACCGAACCCTTCCTCTGACTGACAAGCTTCAAGTGATGGGGAATCCAATGTATCCTGGTAAGCTTTTCCAATGAGCACTTCTTACCGGCTAAATATCTGCACCCTGCTTATAGCCTCTGGTTTTTCACCCTCTCTGTCCTTGGACCTTTTTATAAAAGCCTTTTGCTCTCGGAAATATTCTCCTGTGCAGAGCTGCACAGGCTGTCTTCAAGGTGGGATTCATCTCGATGGACTTTAGCAGCCTGGAAGACAGCTTTGTTGTCCAAGGTGGCCCTCTAGTCAGCAGAGAAGGTCTGTCGTCTTTTCTTTAAGTGTCTGAGACAGGTTTGGGTTGTTTCTTTAAGGGTTAGATGAGATTAATACTGTCCTCCATTCGTATCAGAAAAAGTGGTTTTCTTAAAGCAGTTTTTCATGGAGTTGTAGAAAGATCCCAAGGCACACAGTACAGCTAAACCCATTCCGTTTGTCACTCCCAACAAAATTTTATCTAGCGTCCCCTTGAAGACGACTGCAGATGGAGATCCCACAACCTCCTTTGGCAGTCCATTCTATAGCGGCATTGTCCTCACCCTTGGACAGTCTTTCCTACTGTCCAGACTAAATATTCTTGGCTGCAAATTAAATCTCGTACTTCCTTTCCCACCTCCAGTGAACATGAAGGACTTCTTTAGTAGGTCATGTGTTGTCAGGGGATGCTTTGTTAGCCATGGAAGGAGGCAAAAGCAGCAGTTTCGCTCCCAGCTCCTCCTCCCGGTCCCCAGGGGACTTTAGGAAGGGCCTGTGTTCTCCCTCAGGAAAGGACAAACTCTGCAGCTTGTTCCTACAGGACACGGGAGTCTGACAGGCTTTGTCTTGGCAGTAAAGGGAGTGTGATGGTGTAGGCTTTCAAGTCCATTCAAACTGCTATATAGTTTTCCAAACTCGATATTATTACTTCCTTTATAGCACAGGGTATTTTTTCCTAAACTTGTTACAATGGAAAAGTTCCAGGGATATGTTGTCCACACACAAATCAAAATGCATTAGCAGGCCAGAGGCAAGGGCCGAGGGGGGCGGGCTATTAATTCGATAGTTTGGCGCTGCTTTTCTTGTAATCAAAGGCAAGGAGAATCCTTTGAAGACAATGAAAGCTTTGGGAGTGAAGTGTATCTGAAACCCAGGTGCCAAGGCTAGCTGTATCAGGGGCTTAGGGCAGGATGGAGGTGGTGTAGACTATTTGGCAGCCCCACAGGTTGCTCTGTTGGTGACGTGCGTGGTCAAATGAAGAAGCAGCCATACAGCTGCGTTCTGATGCGATGGCTGTCTCCAACTGTGGCTACTGTAGATTTAACCACACGGCTTTAAACAAAGATGGATCTTGTATGTTTATCTTAAAGATATCTGCGATAAGTTTCTGTATGACTTCCTCTGTGTTCACAAATAAGGTTTTATTACTGAGCAAGGATGACTTTTGCTTTCTAGTCATTTTTGAGAAGAAGATTTCATGGGCTTTTTAAGCTTCCTCGGGAGTTTTCAAAGCTGTGAAGAAACTTGGAAAGCTGTGGAATCTGTCCACAGTGCTGGTCGTAGCAGGCAGTATTGGTGTTCTGGGCAGGGTTCATCTCTTCCATCTCTAATAGTTTGGGAGAGAAGAGTCCAATGCAAGCAAGCTGCAGGGCTCCCTCTATGATAGACAGACACCTCCAAAGGGCCATTCCTCCACTGTCTTTTAGACATCTTCTTCATGGCAGGGTGAACTGTTTTCTGGACATGCCTCTCTCACTCCATTAACTCTCAAGGGGCTCTGAAAGACCAGCATAGACCAGACCTCTTACTTTCAGCCAACTGAAATTGGAGAAGATAAATGGACACAGCGAGTGGGCTCTTTCACTGCTCTATCCCCACAAAATGGCAAGTGGCTGCATAACACAGCACCGCCTCCATTGCAAAAACAAGCAGGGAAAAGGGGGAAGAGGAGTGTGGATGGACCTGTCAGGAGAATCGCTGCTGCTGTCAATGTCACCTGTCACAACCTGCCAGGGTCGTGCAAGACAACGTGCCGCTCCTCCGGTGACACAGAGGAGCTCCCTTCCCCAGGGAGCTTTCAGGAGGAAGGCTGGGCGCTCTCTGCCTCTAGTCTGCTGGACCAGATCCAGACACTCCTGGTAATGGTGAGTCAAAGTAGGGGAAGCCTACACCTCTTTGCTGCTGAGAGTTTTTGGGGACAATATTTTATTAATAACTGAATCCACTTAAAATACACAAGGTCAGTCCTGGAGCAGGGCAGAGACGTAGCAACTGCTTTCAAAGTGCTAACTGCACCTCCAGTGTGGTGTCACCAGGAGATGCACATGACACTGTTTTCCACAAGGTAAGGAAAAATAAATAAGCCCAAATCATTGCATAGCAGAACAGGCTGCTTTTTTATCTTGCAATATTGTTGATGTTGGACTGAATCTGCTGTCTTAAAGTATAAATATAAAGACGCTGCTAAATCATCACTATTTCAGCAACTAATTAAGGGGTAATGCTCATGGTGCAGCAGTATATGAGGCAATAAACGGCTTTGGCGGCTGATTAAACGCTGGCACCGAGGCATTTAATTACAGCAAAAGCCAATTACCATGCGCATATTCCGACACCATGGACATTACTCCTGTTATATGACAGAACAAGGAAAGGCAATAAACCATGCTATAGAGACATATAGTACAGGAGTCTCTAGCTTTGCCAAAACCTGCACCCTTCTCTTCCCACCGGCTCTGAGATGGGGGGTCAGTCTCCGTAGGGAAGGCTCAAAACAAAGTCACAGAGTAAAAATTCTTTGTAATTTATAGGACTCGCTTGAGATCTAGAAACAGAGCCAAATATTGCAGAACCTCCCTGTACTAAGGTGCATTTGACCCTTTGTATAAAATAATATTCCCACACTCAGGTAACAGGTGCCTTTAAAGTATATTTAGCACCTTAGTATATTTAGCATCAATGGGCAAGTCAGTGGCACTGATGGAAGAGGTTATGTGTAGCCTTTTTTTTCCTTCAGTTATTGCATTGCAGAAAGTATAATCAGTTGCAAAACACCACATGCCATTCTTCAGCTAATTGATTTAAAAGTTGGAGTGTGATTTTCCACAGGCTTTCAGCTCTTGCACCATCCATTTGACTTAACCAGCTCAGCACCTCTTCAAATTAAGCCCTCGCTCTCTTTAACCAGAAGTGAATTCTTCCTTTTGAGGGAGTTTCCTAGAGAAATTCTCTCTTAGAAAATCCTTGGCACGAAACCTTAGCCAGCCTTGGCATGCAAACCTGCCTCACGCTGGCATTAACAAGCCTCTTATTTAAATGTTGATGAGCTCTTTGCTGCCAGTTAGCAATGGGAAATGCAGTCTGTGTGTTAAACGAGAGCTGGGAATGACTTCCAAATACCAAAATGTTTGTTAAACTCTCGGCCCACCTCTTCCCTCCTTGGGGGTGGGAAGCTTCCCAGCAAATTGGCCCCATTTTGCACAGAAACTGCCAGGCAGGATCAGACCAAGGATCCCTCTCGTTCTGTGGCCCACGTGGGACTGATGCCAGAAGCACGGCTTCCCAGGACACCCCGCCGTACCGCTGGTGTGGCGGTCTGCCCCGGGGAACCTTTCCTTGACCTCCAGTAATTAGAGGTGGTCTCACCCTTTGAAGACAGGCTCCCTCCCGCCATAGTGTGCATTTGGGATACTTGTTTGCTTTTAACCTTTACTGTTTTATGGTGATTTGGTGGCTGTTACCTCTACTGACAGCCAATGACTCGCACCCCCCAAACCTTTTTCAAGTCACTTGGCTCTCCATGGTGTTATATAGAAATGTATTGCACAAACTGATTGCGATATGTCTTGATACATCTCTTTAGGTAGACGGGGATCCCCTAAAATTCAGCCTGAGGCTGTGGAAGGAGCATCTATTTGCTTGCCATCCCACAGAGACCAAACGCTTTGTTGCTTCTAAACCAGGAATATCTCATATATGGTGGGGGCTCTTCAGTCTTTCTGGGACTCTTTCCTTTCACCGTGAGCCTGAGGTAAGTCAAAGGACAAGATTCAAATACTAAATGCCAGGCAGGGGAGTCTCCCTGTATCCTCATGTTACCTTTGCTGCCTTCTGAAATCAACATGCTCCCCAGCCAAGGAACGTGCAAATTCTTTCGGCTATCACTCACTTTTGGATGAATCCCAGCTGTGCATATATACAATAGTTGGTTTCCTTCGTGTTTGAATGAACCAGAAAGGCTTTGTCTGTTATAGATGGGAGCTTTCAATCCCATTTATGGTACATTATATCAGTCTGAAATAGCATCTGTGAGGTCCTTAAACTGAACCACCATCAGATTTACAGCCACCGCAGAAGAGTTAGCAGGCTGGCTCCAGAGAGCTATGAGCAGTAACCATATTCTCTTGAAATATTTGCTTTCTCTGCAAAGTTGACCTGAGGAAGAATGTGTTGTTCATTTGAAGATCTCTGTTTGTTCATTTATTCAGAAAACGTCTTCGTTGACAGCCACTGTAAAGAGATGAGCTTCAGAGCTGAGAGCCAAAGACATGCTTCTTGTCATTGCAGAGCTGGTGACAGCTGCTCAGACAGGGAGCTTCCCATGGTACGTCCATACATCTGCAAAGTAAAACGTGGGGCATTTGAGTCGTTCAGCATCATGGGATGAGCAAGGCAGTTCAACTAAGCACAATCTTCCACACAAAGCTCTGCCCAGAAGATGACCAGGAGCTTGACTGAAACTCAGCAGACAGAACAGCAAATGTAAGCCATGGCATTTTCTCAGTTTTTAATCTCTCTGCTGCCTTGAAGAGCACTTGAAACACCCTGGCAAGGCTGCAATAGCAGCGCCAAAATAGGATGCACCAGAAATCTCTCCTTGGAGCCTACTCTTGGGTCACTTCGAGTCTGTTGGTCACCTGTGCTCTAATGCTGGCCGAACTCAGGCAAGTTATCCCACCTACCATCCTCACTGGAAACAGCTGGCGGAATGGCTGTTTGTTGTCAGTTGTCCTGGGGAAGTGCAGGAAGCCAAGTGAGATTGGGGAGGTTTTGCTTGATGCTGTGCAGACATGGCCAGTGACAGCCCGTGCCTCAGATGCTCCCAGTCTAAGTAGGCAGGACACATGAAGAGCGGGCAGCGCTGCCAACTCAAGCTGCCAGAGCCCTGTGTTTATGTGAAATTCTTGGCTTTCATTTAAAATAATAATAATCATAATAAAAAAAATCTGACCCACTCAGTTGGAAATATGATCCCCAAAGAGTCAGAGACCACAAGGCCATTCAAAAAGGCCCATAATTCATATGTATATGCTTATAGCTCTTGATTTTTAAGCCAAAATCATGGTGTTTGGAGGCCCATCTCAAGACTTATGAATACCTAGAGGCTGACAGTACCAAGTGGGGAAAGGGCAAAATTAGCACATGGGAAGAGAGAGAGTTGCCAAAGGTATGACGGCAGGTCAGTGGGAGAGCCAGGCCCCCTGCCTCCTCGCCCCATGGACTAGCCACATTGCCTGGCCTCCTTCCCCAAAGGAAATTAAGAGTCCTTAAAGTAATCCTGGCTATTTTAGTCTTGTGTTTCCATCTTCCTTTTGATGCTCTTATTTTCAGCAACACGCAGATCTTGCAGCATCCTGCTGCTCCCCATAGGACATTGTTCTATCTCTGGGGCTCATGGCCATGGTACTGTGTGCTGATGACAGCTGTGGGAGTTTGCAAGTAGCTTAACATTTGCATGCCATGAATATGCGGCTCTGGGCATGGCCCAGTTCTCCATGCAGCCAGCCTGTGCATGCTTGCCAGGGACAGCAGCATCCTGCATGTGTCTAGATCGCAGGAGACACCGGTTCCTGGTGCCTTGGGTGAAGTTTTTGTGTATGCCTGGCTGTTTATAATCACAGCCACCTGGATAACCAGCTTTCTGTTCAGCACCCTGGGAAAACTGGGCTTGCTTTTAATCACAGCAAAAATCAGGGTCTTCCTGGTTGAGCAGCAATCGTCCCTACCCGAGCCAGTTCCAGGATCTGATTTCTGCCCGTGAGCAGAGCACGGAAACCCCTCGGCAGGCAGCACAGTGCTGGCCAAGGGCAGAGCCTGCCAGCGGCTCCCCTCCCTGTCACACCGACTTCTAATTTCTGTTTACACCAGCACAATGTCAAACATCACAGCAGCAGCTCTGGCGGAAGGTGAGTCTGATAGAACGGAGGTGTCGCTTCCTCTGCTGAGGCCTCTCTAATAACGCCAAGATGCTTTTCTAACTAATTAATTACAGGGCTTTGACTGAGCCTCTTTAATGATTCCCATCTTCCTGCTGCTGCTCTGCAATCAGCACTACTTGCAGTGCTGTTCAGAGCAACACTGATGCCATCAGAGCAGACGGATGAGCGATATGGGGTGGGGGGAAATGTCTTTTTTTAAGCCAGTTGTACTGTGAGCTGCTCGACTTTCTGCTCTCTGATGTACTTTCCTGGAGAAGAGGATAAAGATACGGTAGGCAGGTGGCTCTAGCAGGCCTTTAGCCCTGCCCAGGATTGCTGTCTCAAGGGAAAAGCTTACGCAGAGTATAAATAGTTCTCACCTTCACATTAAAAAGCCATAACGTCCTCAGGGTCCAGCTTGCTTGCATATCCAGTTGACTTGGTGGATCGGAAAAAAATGAAGCTGCAGTCTGGAATCTTTGCTCCTGGACCTTGAATATCGAGACTGTCCTGAGACAGAAGGGTCTGATCAGAGTCAGTGCTCCAGCCCACCTACTATTTATGCTCTGATAGCACATAGTCATAGTCCATGGCCTCCCATGCTTGTACAAATCAAAAACTTGGATCCAAATACTTGTAGACTCAGTCGACAAAGACTAATGCACAACTCAACTAGGCTAGACCATACTATATTATACTATGGCATGACCATGGGTAGGGATGATCTCCAGCTGTGAAGCCACATTAACTGTTGTTGCTACTTATTGCCTGCTTCATTAATTGACCCTTCACATTGCAGTAGGAAGCAGCTGCCCCAGTCTCGCCCAGCACCTTTACTGCAATGGTGACGACGACTCCTCACTGCAAAAAAAGGATAAGCAGAGTAGAAAATGAAAGGCGGTGAGAGAAGGCAGCTGGGAGAGCAGCAAGTCAGCACAAAGGCAGCAGCCTCAGGAAACCAGCTCTTGAACGGCTGTAGGTCACTGCAAAGCGAGACGTCAGGAAGAATTTGAAGGCAGACCCTGCTGTCCTGTAAGGCCCATTCCAGGAATAAGCACAAAGAAATATTACAGTATTTTTCAGAGATAGATATGTGGGATGGAATAGGTACATTAAAAGAATTTTTGTTTTATTCTGTCCATAAAGGTGGTTTTTTTCTTTTCAGTGCTTCTAAATGTCTGTATAGGTACTCTCATTTCAGTCCTTGTGGCATGAGCCAAACAGAGGAGATGAGACAAAGTTTTTTGAGCTCTATAATTAACAGCTGGTTCCCTGAGCAGCAGAAGCAACTGAGCCTGCTTTTCTACGGATCTGTGCCATATGTGGATTCTTTGCTAAGAAGGAGTGAATTCAGTCTCCAGTCCTTTGCTTACAGAAGGCCTTACTGAGGTATTTCTCTCTGACAAAACTTGCTGGAATCTAGGATCTTTAAGACCTCTCCACCCCCTTCCTTCCCCTCCAGTCTGAAGCAGTGAAATTAGTGAGGGAGTCCTGAAGTTATCAGAGGGCGGGAAAGAGGGATGATAGGGAAACGCTGGCAAACAGATGAAAGCAGATAATGCCATTATGTATAACAAGAAACCTCTTGTGGGGGTTGTATATCTGAAAGGAGAAAAATCAAGGTTAGACACCCATTTTCCATAATTCCTTCCTGGGGCACCTGTAACACCAAATAAATGACACTGTTCTCCAGCACACCAACTCACCAGCTGAACCTGCTGCATTTGGTACAGCTCTTCCAAAGACATTCCTGCAGCCAAACATCCAAAGAATCACCCCATTGCTACAGCCGCTATCCAAAGAACATCTAGAATTAAGCAGAAGTTCAAACGCAAAGTGCTGTGACCTCCCTCTCAGTGTAATTGAAAAATACTAGCAGAGCCTTTGTACTGGCTTGAAGCTTTTGTGCTGAATTTGCATCTAATAAGAAGAGGCCTTTTAAAGAGCAAATAAATAAATAAATGGAGGAAACCTTCTCTTTGAGCTAATTTTAGGCACATCCATGCTGACAGCTGCTCTTCCCTGATATATCTCAGCCACATCCTGGAGGGGCCAGGGGGACTAAGCGCTGTTCATGCCACTGCAGCTGAGAAAAGGCCTTTGTTTGTTTTGTTTTTAAGGGACTGATGGTAGCTGGCTCTCCAGAACCTCCCTTCATCCTGGTTTCCATTATAATACAGGTGGGAACCGGGGAAAGGAGCCATGGCACTTGTATGGGTGTCCAAGCCGTACACGAGCAGCAAGGGGTTGTAATTGCCAGGCAATGGGGTGTCAGGCTGAGGTTTGCACTCGGTGGCCTCTCCCCGTGTTGCTAGCTGGGGAAGAAATCCTGGAGCGCTGAGATGCGAGCCCTGGAGATATCCCAAACATCCAGCAAACAAGCTTGGCACATGGGGTCACCTTGGGGGAATGAGGCCCTGATGGACTGCAGATGTGCGAGAGACAGCTCCAGGGAGAGAAGCGAGGGAGGACTCACTCGCGTGAGCCCTCACATTCAGCTCTCAGGGACTTGACAGATCTGGTTCTGTAGGTTCTGGTGAGGTAGGGATGACTTCCTCCTCCTCTGAGCATGAAGTAAGCCAAGAACCCTTCCTTGCATTGCTTTAGTCCCTGGGCTAACCTTTTTGTACCTCCTCGCTCAATCTCACAAGGCATATAGATGCATAAAACTGAGATGAGCATGGTAGGAAAAATCCCAGCCCATGTCTGCCTGGAGAGTGAGAGACAAGGTGGCATAGATACCGCTCTTTGATCTTCACCTGTAGCTTTTTTTTTTCCCCCTGCTCAAATTAGAAACTCGGGACTTGTCTAGCTTGGATGATTGTTTCATTTCCTCGTTGAAAAGGTGATTACCCCTTTAGTTCTCATAATTACCTAATCAGCAAAAATCAAATCAATCAATGTTAATTTCAACCCTAATAAATATTCTCTGGTATTCTATACATTCATGTATATCTCAAAACTCATCCTAATTTAAAGGAAAATATGATTTCACAAGTCAGATCAGTTTGCTCAGCACTGGGTTCAGCAGTGTGCCACACACCCTGTGAACACACAGAGAGGGGACAGCGTGTGACAGCGAGAAACTGAACAAACGCACCTGGAAACTGGGATGGGAAAGGCCGATGCATAACAACAGGTCACCTGGTCCGTACTGTGCCACAAGACGGGACCAGCTGGACCCAAACAAGTCCTCTGTCCTGTTCTTGAAAGCATTTGAGGATACAGGCTCCACGGTCTCCCTAGGCAATGTTTTCAGTGCTTAACTGGGCTTATGAGTTAAGACATCTAGAGATAGCACCAAGGTTAAGCCTTCCTTGGTGCACTTTAAGCTATCGTTTCCTGTCCTGCCCACACTGGACTAAGAAACTGGACTCGACCTGGGTTACTACTTCTTCTGGCAGGTGGATCTGGGGGTGATGTTAAACAGTGAGAAATTGAGCCTGGACTGGCTGCAGTTGTTGCACAAAATCTGCCCAATGGGTTCTGTGAGTTGGTAAATTCAGGAGCCAGCTGACATGGGAATGAAGCCTTCGCTAGTCTCCTAAAACCACAAAAAGTCTCAGCTTTTGGGATGAGCTTCCCCACTCAGGACAAGTCATGTGGGGGACCCAGCTGGTGCTTGCCTGGCTCAACCTGCTCCATAAACAGGGCTGGAACATTTCTTTGTCTTTATTCATGTTGGCCTTGATGCTTCTTCACTGCCATGGTTTCTACTCCAGCATAGATCTGTAGGGAAGGGGAAGGGTGGGAAAAAAAGTAGCATGAACTTAGCAGTCACCTACCTGCTATTATTTACCCTGATAAGGCTAATAGCAGCAATGCCTAAATTGTAATTGGCCCAACTGAAGTCTTCTCAGCGTTGTACCAGATGCTGAGATACCTCTGGCAATTTTTTTCCCCATTTGCACACCATCGTCATCTGTGCCCTCCCTGCTGACTGGAAGTTGCTCCAACTGCAAACAGCTCCACTGGGCAGCAAAATGGCAGGCTCTTTGGGCCAGGACTCCAATTTCACACTGGGTTCATGTAGCATCTAGCACAGTGTGCTGAGATGTGGGTTCATCTCCATAGTGGGGCATCTGCTGTGGAAGCACATGAGCCAGACAAAGAGGATAAGGGTGACTTTTCTGGAAAACTGAGACTCCGTGTATGCCTCCACCCAGCTCCTCTTGTCAGGGTACTCCTGGGGAGGAGCTGCTCCTTCCTTCCTGCAACCTGTGCCCTCCTCCCAGCTGTCCTACATTGCAGGACTGTGTCTGGACCTTCTCATCCTTTGGAGGAGGCTGACGTGTGGCTTAGAAGTCGGGAGGGTTGCATGTTTGTGGTTAGCCTAGGCTTATGTTTTAGAGGATGCTTTGGCCCCTGATGACTCTCTCTGTGGGGCTGGCCTTGAGGACAGATGCTTAGCAGTGAAGTAATATAGTGCCAGATTTTTAGATGCTGGCATTTACTGTGGTTTTTGAGGAAGTTCCTCTCTGCAGAAACACACATTTTTTTCAGGACTTTCCTGAGCAACTTCTGGTACAGGTAAACGCGACTCATCCCTTTCTTGGGCTGCCAGTGGTGAAAAATCCTCCTAAAGCCATGAGTGGCAAATGCAGTGAGCAATTGTGGCCTGCCGGCACCCAGCCTCCGCGTGGCAGATGGAGCTGAGCAAGAGGCAGTTTTGTGCTGTTTCTTGTCTTTCAAGGAAATCATTCCTGAAGAGGAGGGAGGGCTCTGCTCCGGGGAGATAAGCAGTCCTGTTGAGCCAGCCCTCTCATGTTTCTTCTCTTCCCAGTTCGGGAGACAGCATGCTGAGAGATGGGGCAAAGGGGGCTGTTGAGCCCGTGGAGCAGGGTGAGAGCCCCGAGGTGCTGCCAGGGAGCCTGGCTCCCACCCAGCCACCCTCGAACCAGGGAGCAGCCCCTCTGCCCGGCGCACGCCCTGGCTGCACTGCAATGCCGGGGACTAACCCCTTCTCCGAGCCCTGAGCGCAGACCCTGCCTGACCGCTCCTGCCACACCATGGGGAGAGAGCAGGGCTTGGAGTAATGCTAGGCATGGCCATGGCAGGGGCCTGACCGTGGGGTATTTCAGGTCCTGTGGGCAGGTTTTGACACTTTGCGTGTGGTAACCCATTCCCCCGCGTTCTCCTCAGGCATCCTGCTTTGCTCGGTGGACTCCCACCTTCGTCCACTGCTCCTGACACCATCCATGCACACCTTGGTCAGAGGTGGCTCACAAGGGTCGTTTCCCAGCATGTCTCCTTGCAAGAGGGCTGTGCCAGCAGGCTCAGCCATCGGTGTGCTGGCAGCAGGAGAGGAGACCCCCCCCTGATGCCCTACACCAGCAGGCTGCGCTCTGGAGACACCAGGCTGGAGCAGGACAGGCAACATGGGAGTGGGCAGATATGGCAAGAGCGGGACAGGAGAGGGAATGGTTTGGGACTGGGAGCATGGGATCATTGCATCGTGTCTACGTCTGAGAAGAGCAGCAGAGGAGGAATGGGACCAGGTGAGCTGCTACAGCAGTGTGGGGCTTGGGCAGAGGAGCCCAAGGCTGGGATGTCTATGAGGGATATGCTGGGACCAGCTGGAGTTGGCACAGCTGTAGGAGGGTGGGAGGGAAGGAAAGCCCAGGCCTGGCAAGGTTTGGGGCTGAGAACTGGCATGACCATATGCCAGAGGCTGTGCCCCGAGTGGACAAAGGCTTACGATACATCATCAGGGCAGTGCATGCAGCCCAGGGCATGATGGAGCTGCATGTCTGGCTGGAAAGTTCCCAGAGCAGCTGTGAGCAAGGCCAAGAGCTGAACTAGCAGGAGATGCTTCACCTAGGTAGGACAGGAAAGCTGTAACAGAGATTTCAGCCTGGAAGAGGAGGGGTTGTAAGGGTTCCTCTCAGGGCAGCACCCCAAACCTGGTTCTCAATACTGCCAACATGTGACACCTAGACATGTGACACCTAGAAAACAATGTGGGTTTTATCAGAATCGTGGCACAAGATACCTGGGAAGGAAGGTCTGCAAGGACCAAGGGGGTCTCAGTGCACGTAATGGCCAAGGGATCTCAGTAGAGCTGCAGGGGAAGACCCCAGCATGGCTCAGGAGAGGACACCAGACTGTTCACTGGGCAAAGGCTTGTGGGCATATGTGGAGTGTATGATCACGTTGGCCTCTAGGAATGGCAGGCACCTGCTGCTAATTGGTTTGGTAGCACAGCCGCTCTACAAGCTGCACGTTCAACCCCTGCCAACAGAGCCTTCCCTAAGGTCTGACTTTCCTCCCTTTACCGCGCAAGTGACTGGATCTGAAGCAGCCAGGCTCACCAAGCACACTGCGTCTGAGCAGCATCTTTTGCCCCAGTTGCAAAAAGATAAATAAAAGACCATGCAGGAACATCTTCTTCTTCTCTCCCCTCACTCCCTGTTTTCCTGGCTAAGCCTCTGTTCCTCTTGGGATATTGGACTGTTATTCAGGAAAGCAGCGCTGGTTCCCTAGCAGTATTTGTCCTGGGCACAAGGGCATCAGAAGCAGGAGCTTGACTGTCAGCGGAGCCGGGAAGCTCAGGCCTGTGCAGTCCCTAGGGGGGAATTATTTGCTGATTGCATCTGTTTCCCAGAAGCATCACTCCAATTTATCCTGGGATTCACGTTTTTTATCCAGCAAATAAGCACCTTGGGAGCTTCATTTCCATCTCAGATGTTAAATTTAGAAGTGGTGCTTCCCCTTCTCCCACCCTCTCCCTGCCCCCTTCCCAACGGCTCCTGTATCTCCCCTCCAGCCCCCACCCTCACCTCCAGCTCTCCCTCTTTGTCGCATTACATAGTAATCTGAGATGCATTGGCCGAGCTCCAGGGAACAGAATGTACTTGGCAGGGAGACGGGTCTTGATGTCTGCAAAATGTCGGGAAATGCAGCCAAGAGCTGCTAACTGGGTCATTAACCTCTAGAAGAAGAGCAAGTTGTGGAGCTGTGCTCTGTCTCCCTTCATCCCGCCAATAAAAACGTCCCAGCAATGAGCGAGGGAAGAAGAGGTTTACAGCTTTAAGTCCTAAGCAGTCAACGCAACCACCCCTCCTGACCCCCCCCTTCTCCTTACCCTCTCCCCCAGCGCAGTATTAAAGCTTATAAGTGGCCTTTTAAAAACGCGGCGTCCCCGAGGAGCTGTCCCTCGGCGCTTGTAAAGAGGCTACTGGAGCAAACCAGTCGCTTCCAGCAGCGTGCTGCTCCTGCCATTCACGGTTAGGGGGGCTCAAAGGAAGGGCCTTTCTGCTGGGCTGCAGCCCTCTGCCATCCTTGTGCAAGTTAGAACCGGGTGGTGGTATCGCCTCGTGGACCTACGTACCCTCGCTCGCCATCCCCAGCACGGCTGTGTACAATGTTTCCGGCCACCCCATCGCCATGAGTTGCCTCCTTGCGTCGGAGGCGCGGAGGCCAGGTGGAGCTGCCTGGTTCCACTCCATGGGAAGGGGTTGGGAAACGGCAGCCAGCGGGCCAAGGAGGGTCCTGAGCTCAAACGACGCAGCCCGTGTCACTTGGTGCAACCTGAAATCAAGGAAACCTGTTTGCCAATGGCCGTGAGGGCTCCGCAGGCTGGGAGGCAGTGGGACCCCAGAAACAGGGGTCCTGGACTGGGGCAGCCAAGGGGCAGGGGGAGCGCTACGTCTCCAAAAATCCCCATCTCTCACAACTCTTGGTGGATGTTCAATGAGCAGATCATAGGATGGAGGCTAGTGGGGTGGATGGGAGAGGGGAAGAAAGGTGTCACATTGCCAGTCTCTTTCCTCAGAGGAAGCCATCCTTAGAAGCCATTTGGCTGGGCTGGGCAAGGACCCCACCGCTTATTTCTGGGCCTGGTGCCTTTATGTTGAGTTTTTGCACCCAAACACACGTTTTCTTTGCTCTCAATCCTTCCCCTGTTTTAAAAGTAGCCATAGCACTTCTGGGACAGGGAGAAACAAGGAAAAGTGCTGCCTTCAGAAGCCGGGTCTCTCCAGGCAAGCTAGGTTGGCCAAGGTGGAAATAAGACGCATCCCAGGAGCACATCGGGTCCTGCATCAGACCAGGCCAAAGGACAGTACGTGACCTGGCGTTTGGGACATTTGGTGCAATTCTCTATCACGGCCAATCCATGTGATGCCGAGTCCTGGTGGCAATGCCCCGGGAAGGGGAGCCTGGAGAAAGCCCGGGGTTCTCCCTGCCAGGATGCCAGGCTCCTGCAGCCCCTCTCTGGTTGATGGCGGCATCCTGCGCCTACCAGCACCGCAGAAACCACAGCCTTCCCCCCTCACCGCCTTTCGGGGCCGGCTCAGCCCGGGCAGCTCAGCTGCCTGCACCCCTGCCCGGCCCCGGGACCCCCACCCCCGTCTCCGCAGGACGCCTCCCCGCCGCCATGCCCGCACTGCCGGCCGCTTCCCCCGGCCCGGGCCCGGCCGCCCCTTCCCCGCCGACCCCACGGCAATCCTTCTCCCCGAGTGCCCTCTGCTGACGAGCCCGGGCTGGCGCAGGCCGGGGGGGGTCGGGGCGGGCGGCGGAGGGGAGCGGGCCCGGGCCCGGCTGCCGGCGGGGGCAGAGCAGGCGGGAGGCGCGGGGAGCGGGGGGGGCATCGCGGGTGGCCGCGACCATCGACCTGCGTGGGAGCCACGGGCTTGGGGAACCGAAAACGTGATGGGAAGTGATGGAAAGCCTCCACGGGGGGGGCGGTGGGCACACGTAGGCTAGAGTCGTGGGGAGGTGGTGGCAGCGTTTTGAGGGATTACAGCTCTCCCGAGGACATGATGGAGTCACGTCCAGGCCTGTGTGTCTCTAGGGAGGTATCCGTCACTGAGGAACCTCACCTCTAGGAAATCTTCCATACATCGTTCAGTTTGGTTTGTTTTAACTTAAAAGTGCTTGTAAGGTCAGGGAATATTAATTTCTTCCTTAGCAGTTGCGCAGATTAACACCTTCTCCGCTTCCCAGCAAGGATAACTTTGTCACCTGCCAAAAAACTTTTAAATTAATGTAGCCTTCCCTTCTCCAACGCTAGTTCCGCTAGCTCCTCAATGTCACAGGCAGTGGCAGTAAAGCTGTGCTATAAATCAAGCCACATTCACTCCCTCCTCCCCTTTCCCACCCCAAGCCGTAACTGCCGAAGCACAGACTACCCCAGTTCCTCCTGACTTCCCCAAACACTTCCTTAGATTTGCTGGGTGCCTTGAAGACTGCAGAGAAAAATGCCAAAAATCAAAAAGCCTCTGCTAGCCTGTGTGTTGCCTGCACTCGGTCCAGGATGTCCACCACTTCTGCTGCGATCTGCTGTAGGAACATGGGCCAGGCAAAGCCGGCTGCTTCTCAGGTATAGTGATCTTGGGTCTCTACCAGCTGCCTGTGTAACCCTTTTTAGAAGAAATATTATCTCTAAGGGAGGAGCTGAGTGAAGGCCCCTTTGAAATCAGTGACCCAGGTGAAGAAGCAGCCAGTGGCATCCAAGCCCCCATGCCTATGGCAGCAGCCACGGCGACGCTGTCCTCCTTTCAGCAGCATTTTGTTCGGAGGAAATGAAAGCATCGGAAAAGGAAACGGGGCTGAAAAGGCTCAGATCCCCAGCGAGCGGGCCTTTGTTTTCCCATTGTACTAGCCCAGCTGAGCCTGTGTTGGAGCGGAGCCCTCCTGCAGCTGGGCCCAAAAGCGGCAGCCAAAGAGAAACCCTGGCAACCGGCCGTGGCAAGAGGAGGAGGGATGTGCAGAGGCTGGAGCGCTCACCCGTGCTGGGGAGGAGAGGTGAAGGGCTGGTGGCACCCACAGCCCACCTCTGCAGCCCCAGCAGGGCAGGGCAGCTGCCCACCGTGGGGCAATGGGAGTGTCTTGACCTCTCCGAGGAGAAATCACAGAGAAGGAGCCTGCGGAGATAGGTCAGAGGGAGCAGAGGTCTTGGAGAATGGGTCAGTGGCTTTCAGTTGGCCCTCACCACAGCAACATTGGCAAAGGATCCTAAGAGGGCCACGGCTGTGAGCTGATCTCCCAGGCCACAGCACAGCTGCGTGCCATGACCACCCGCTCCACCACCAACCAGCCCAGAAACACCATAGGCCCAGCTTGTGCTTCTTGGCATGCAGTGAGAGCCTGTTTCTAGATATCCCAAGGGGTGCTGGGACAAAAAGTGGCTTTAGAAAAACACCGCAGCACGTTGGTGATGCATGTGCTGAGTTCCACATGCGGAGCTGGTGGTAAATCTGACAACATTTCTGGCAAAATGCTTTCTCTAATGGCATGCCCAAAGCAACCAGGCACGAGCAAGTATCCTGCAGAGCACAGCCCTGCCAGTGACCTTGTCTGGCTTGGTGTCAGCACGGGGAAAGCACTGCCTTCTCTTTCGGTAAGCAAGGGGTTAAACTCAGCTCTGCTTCCCCTCTTTGCCCTGTTGAGGGAAAGGTCTGTGAATCAGCCGTGGTCCCACCTACATCACAAGCTGAAGGGCTGTCTGTGCTTTCCAGCCTCAACTACTGCTCTCTGAAGAGGGCATCTCTGCAGATGGTGGTCTTACCATGATTTGCTTGAAAACGACCAGATACCTCTTAAAGGGAGGTCACTGATCTGTGAATGAGAAATCAGTGACGAATCTGGGGCAGCTGGGCAAGAAAGCAAGACCTGGGAGCACCTGGGTTTGAAGACATGGTCCTTTCCCTCTCTCTGTGTGACTGATAAACATGTAGCAAGCAGTACTTTGGAGGTGGCAAGGATTCCTTACGGCTTTTCATGCCTTCCTTGGGCAGAACAGGAATGCAGGAATGGTTAAGCAGCTCCCCTCGAGCTGAGGATGGTGGTGTCCTCAGTGGCCAACAATGCCTCCTCAGGTGTCCAAGCTGCGCTCAGTCCAGCTGGCAAACCAGAGGTGGCAGAAACTTTTTCCTCCCACTTGGGTGCAGTTGGAGAACGATGCCTTGGGGACTGTGCCTTGCAACAACCCTATTTAGTCTGTCTTGGCCTAGCTCTGAAGAACATGGCATGACTTAAATAAAGCAGCTAGGGACACAGATTTCACGATGACTTCTTTGTTTCCAGACTGAGGGTTTCTCTCCCCTGAATTCATACCTGAAGGAGGCTGTGATGGAAGGACTCTGCCCACTAACCCTGCTACCTAACACTGCCACAGCTGCTAGCAACTTTAAGAGCAAAATGATGTTGCTGGTGTCATTGCATTGTCATGCAAATGTCTGGCTGAGTAAGGGCCTCTGGGGTTTCCGCTTAAGTTTTTCAGTCTCATAACATTTGGTGGCTTTTTTAAGCCCTTCTTCCTGGATTTGTGCTATTGCATGAATGTTTTTATTTATTTTTCGAGAAAGGGCTTTTAGGCTGCATAATTACTAAGGGAAAAAGCTTGATCCTTGAAGGCTCCCCAAAGTAAATAAATTAAAAGAACCAGCACTTGAAATTTTCTCTTTAAGCTAACGATAAGGCCCCGAGATGGATGACTCGGGGCCTCTGAACTCCTGGAGTCAAACAACATTGCTTCTGCTTCCTGAAATGTCTTTTTCATAAAGGACCTGCATGTGTTTTCTCCAGCTTATTAAGGGTCTACAATGTTTTATTCATGCACAACCCGGGATTATCAGCAGTGTTTTACATTTCAAACCAACCATTGCCAAGACTTCCCCAGCTCGAGGAAGCTGCACTTCCTCAGTGCAGCTTGAGGCTATTCCTAGAGAAGGTGTCACAGCTATTAATATTTGTTACCCTTATTCGTTAACCTCTGGGATGAACTGTTAATGCTTGTTTCTGGTGCTGCCTTTGCTGGCTCATTTGCCTTTTTTTCTTACGCTCCCAAAACACTATGGCAAGTGATCATCTTTGTATGAGTCAGTGCTGAACCAGTTGTTGCAGTGAAGTGTCAGATTTTATCCAAAGAAGGAGCTGCGCTTCGGCACTGGGTGAAGCATTTCTTGGATATACATGACTATCTAGACAGCAATATTCAGATATCCATGGCTAGCCAGGATGTCTAGCGGGTGTCTCTGCCTGTCCAGGGACCACTTGGAGCTTCCTGGCGACTGCTTCCATTTCCAAAGTGTTACCCCTCCTACGAGTGAAAAATTCCCCTTTTGTTGTTAATGCTGCGGGGACTAAAACACACACAGATTTCTGATCACTGCAGAGAGGGAGTGATCCTTCGCATTTGTCAATGAGAAAGGTCTACCTGCTGACTCTTAGTGAAGGCAAAGTGGTTGCAACAGCAAGTAATTCACCTATCTGAAGGAAATACATGGAGAAAACCCGGTGCCTCCTGCTGCATGGTTACTGCACAGCAAAGAGGGTCATATATTAAAATTGTGAGACTGTTTAAGCACTCTGTAATTAACTGCTGTATATTTAACCAGACAGCTAAAGCAAGTTAATTCAGCGTCAGTTAGGAGACTTATTAAGTGTCTGTATTTTTTTAACAATTTACTGGTCCATCATTAACTACCCCTAGATTATCTTGTCAAATTGATAATTAAATGCCTCAAAAAATTCGCTACAGACTCAATATATTAATAGGAATATAATTAAGTAATGTTTGCTTATGTGATCTGCAGTTTATTACCTGCATGCTGATTTATCTCCAAGGCATTTACTAAACCTTAGCTGTAGACTATTCAGAATCAATACAGGCCCAGGAGTCAATAAACATTGTATTAGACCCAAACGAGCTATTTAATTGGGAGAACGCATTGAAGTTGTCTTCTGGATCTCCAGCGAGTTTGATGAGGGGAGAGCAACCTTACAACACTGACTGAAGAACTTGCAGTTGTTGTTTTATGCCTGGGTCAGAATTCCCCTCCCGCCCCCCGAGCACAGGTTTTTGGTCTAATTTTGTTGACTGTTTGGTTCGGGTTCTGTAGTCTGTTAGAAACTGCCTAAATTGGTCTTACTGTGCTAGTCAGTTGGTGCAGTGATGAATCAGAGGCTCTATTTTGTGTAAAAAGCCAGAGTTAACTCCTCTTGTCCTGCATAAGGAAGATAGGCTAATGATTTCCTTAAATTTGTAACACTCGGACTTTGCATGTCATGTGGATTTTTCAGAGAATTTACAAGTTGCTTCATTAACAAGTTTGAATAATAGGAGACTATTAAATTTTTAAATTGTGAGGGGAAAATAAATGCTGCTTCTGCTCTGAAAAACTGTAAAGATGGAACAAAACAGCATCTGAGATTCGCTGTACCGCAGAGATTCAGAGAGACCCTGTGCACAGCTGTGTTGAAGGACATCAGCTTGCAATTAAGGTGCGTTATCACTGCTTGCCGTCTGTTAGGATTAACCGGCCTGCAGATAGGCCGTTGATCAAGATAAATGTGCGGAGGGGCAACGACCACCCTTCCTCTGCAGGTGTGTGTGCCAAGCGGTGTGAGGGTGTTGGTGAGCTGCTGGGAGGAGGTGGGCTGAGCGACCCTGGGGTCGGCTCTGGCCGTAGGTGCCGTGGCTGCGTCCAGCTGCAGAGCTTGTGTTCCTGCTGGTTTGTAGGCTAGAGCTCCACGTATGGTTGTGTAGCTTGCTTGGTAATTTTAAAGACTAGGGAATTCTCATTAAGATGGCTTTGAGTTTGTGCGTATACACGTATATGAAATGCCTGGTTTAAAAATAAATAGTAGACTGGCTGAATTATTCCAAATCACAGAGCCATAAACCCCATGAAGTAGACAGATATATTTAAAAGAAACTTTAAAAGGTTAAAGTTAAAATAATATCATTATAGCAGTTTTCTCAGGGACTTGGCCTTCCCTCTGCTGTTCAGCAATGTTATGAAATAACTGTATTGTCATGAAGAAGATGTTTCAGTGTTCTTTGGCCCAGATTTGGTTAAATTAATTTTTTACATGGTGCATCAACGTTTTTGTCGTAATATTTTCCATTGTGGCATTATCACAAGCTTGGGGGGGGTGACTATGTTATTGCTTTGCGGTCCTACTTTGAGCTATGGTACTTTTTCTGGGGAGAGGCAGGAGGGAAGAAGCTGATGATGTATCTGATGGTTCCCTTTCTGCAGTGTCAAACTGATGTTAATCACAAACAACCTACGAAGGAGTGTGTGTATACAGATCCCAGACAGGCTTTGACATGGAAGTATTTTGCAAGCACGTCTGGGGCTTAACTTTTTTCTCTAACTTTAGGCAAATTTAGCTTTGTTTTTCACACTTAAATATATTTGGACTATTTTGTTTTCAAAACTGGTTTTCTACTGTTTGAATTATATGAAAAGCTGTCCAGATCCAAGCTGAGCATTCCTGGGGGAGAGTTCCCAGCAAGCACGCTTGTGTGCGTGCAGCCCTTGGTGTTTGCCAGGCTCTTCCATAAAGTGATTATAGCGCTTCAAAAACAACAACAACAAAAAAAGAGGCTGAATTCTGCTCTGAAACACTTATGCAATTCCAGGGAAGTCTGTTGGCCATGGGAGCGGAGCTGAGGGCAAAACTTGAGCTGGTGTTTACAGGGCATTTTTTCCATGTGTTCTGTGTGTCCTTCCCATCATCTGGATGTGGAACCTCACAGGTCTTGATGAGGAATGCAAAACTGTTGTAAAATTTGCACATGCTTGTCTACTAAGAGCCTTTGCGTGGGGAATTTGGTTAGGAAATATTTTTCTGCTTCATCTTTCTCTGAGCTTTACTGGAATTAAAGCTGAACCAAACTTTTCTGAAAACTCTGAAATGCTTCAGTAACTTCTGTTTGTTTTCCTCATGCCTCTGTACTTGGCTTCTGGCAAGGACTGAAAGCAGCAGAGGCACTCAGTAAAGAAGTCTATTTTGACAGCATCCCCCTAGCCTAAGCAGAAAGTTCTCAAAGTCTGAATACATTGAGAGTTCTGGATCTCGCATGGTTGAAGCCCAGATGTGCAAACCCGAAGGGCTTCTGGGAAGGTGTTTAAGCTTCTGGACCTGCTTAGATCATGTAAAACTGGCAGTATGGAGAACCTCATCTATCGCTTGAGTTAGCCAAAAAGATGGCTACAGCAGAAAACCTTAATCATAGAGTAATTTTGAGAAAGAGTCAAATTCCTTGAAGTTTTTTCTATTCTTTAGTGTGACTATTAAAAAAAAAAAAAAAAAAAAAAAAAA